>JARQOD010006040.1:0-44906 GCA_033576555.1 Oophaga sylvatica | reverse complement strand
CACTTCACCTTTCTGACATCAGCGTGAGCACAGCGGGAAAATTTCCCACGGCGTTCGCACCGACATCACATGGGTGAAGTGAGTTCACTGGCTATGAACTCGCAGGACCTGTCTGACGGCACCGCGAGCAGGAGAACTTTCTCATTCTCGTGGTGCCCTCAGACAGGGAATAGCAGTTCACAGGCACACACTGAGCACACGGTGATCAGTGTCTGCTGGATGACACAGTAAAGATGTACAGTATATCTTTGTACCGTGTTAGCCAGTGCTGTGTTGTGCATAAATATGTGATTCTTCAGATTTTGTATTAGTCTTTGCCTGATGAAGAGACCTGAGTAGTCTTGAAAGCTTGCAATTTGTTACCATCTTTTCAGTTAGCCATTAAAAGGTATCAACCACTGAGGACTCTCAACTCTAAATATTTTGCTGGATGACAGGCTATCAACCAAAAAGGATAAAACAAAGGAATACTAATGGGAGTAAGAAAAAGATAATGCGAAAATAAGGATTATATCCAAGTGGATAGAAGTGTGAACCCTGCAACCAAAAGAGTAGGACAGTGTGAAAAATTAATCACGGACCAATCGGAAATACGAAAGGGAAATAAAAAGAGAAAAAAAACGACAAGAAAGTCCAAAAGATAATATTATAATATGATATTTTATTGAATAATTATCATAAAATCAGAGAAACAATAATGGGAGCAAAAGAAAACAATGTATACATGGACAATTGATTAAAATACAGCCGCACATCCATATATGAATTAATTGACCAAAAAAATAGAATATACAGATGTAATTAGGCCAAAATGTGCAATTCTCAATGTAAAAATGAAAAAATAGTGATAAAATAACAATAAAAGTGTCATGCACCATATACACAATAATCTGTTTGCCGTAAAGTGCTTAGTGCTACAGTGTCATAGAAATAAAGAACTCAGTAAGGAGGTGATGTCATTACACATAGAAGTGTAAGGATGAAGGTGCATAAAAAACACACATGATATGTGGATACATTGGAAAAGCAATGTTACTAAATTGAGAGAAGAGCCACCTGAATGAATAAAGATGTAATCCAAATGGAAAATAATCAAAATATTCAAAAAGGTGTAAAAACGCTTACAGAAATAGTAGGGTCTTGCTCTCCTAGGATGGCATGCCAACCCTATGCGCATTTCGGCTTGTTGCCTTTGTCAGGCAACAAGCCAAAAGCAACAAGCTGAAACGCCCGTTGGGTTGGCACGTCATCCTAGGAGAGCAAGACCCTAATAATTGTATGTGTGTTTTTATAACCCTTTACAAACTTCAGGATTAGTGATGGATAGGTGTCTAAACCAGGCTTAATGTCACCTGTTAATACAAAGGTGTCATTAACCCGTTATTACCCCATATGCCAACACTACAGGGCAGTGGGAAGAAAGAGACTAAGCGCCAGAATTGGCTCATTTTACAGATGCGCCTTTTCTGGGGTGGCTGGGGCCAGATGTTTTTATCTGGGGAGGGCAATAATGATGGTCCCTTTCTAGGCTATTAATATCTGCCCTCAGTCACTGGCTTTCCCTCTCTGGTGCAGAAAATTGTGCGGGAGCCCACGCCAATTTTTCCGTGAATACATTCTTTTATTAAATATCTACAGCTCCCAAATTTTGCACACATATACTACTAACAGTAGTAGTCAGTGACAAATATAAATTGAACTATTCTGCAATGGTTTACTGCATGTAAACCATGTCTGCTATCCTGTCGGCTCCTGCAGAGATTTTACAGGAGCTGACAAATGAATTAATGGTTATTCTGCTATATATCTCTCTATTAAATATAAAGATATATATATATATATATATATGTATATATATATATATATATATATACAGTATGTGTCTCACTGACATACTGTATATCTATATATATAAAACTCATAATCTGCAGTAGCCCGCTCAATACAAATCCACAGTTCTCGCCCGATTTGGGTGAAATTTTGCATGCAGTTTACAGACTGCAATATACAAGGGTTACAAACAACCGACTAACTAAAAAAAAACCTTTTAAAAATTAACCTTTATTAAGTATATAAAATTACAATAATTGATATCTAAATACAAAAAAACCCTTAATATGCCTAATCAAGCTGAGCTCCTATCAAAACTGGGAAGACATCATGTATAATAGATGAAGTCAGTCTTTCCCAGCTCAGATGGATGCACCCTACGCACACGGACGAACAGAGCACATGCGTACTCACACACTATGGACACTTGCACTGCGCACGCACAAACACATGGATCACATGCGTGTGGGAGCTTTCATCACTGAAGCTGCTGAGGTAAAGTGAAAGCTGAGCTCTGACTGGTTGCTATGGGCAGCTAGACAAGTCTGCCTGTGAGGCGGTTTTCATTACTGAGATGTGAGCTCCTTCAGGTCATAGTAACACTGTGTGAGGGTTGCTCTGGATTTACTATTCATCCTATTACATCTCTTATCAGTGTCAGGTGAATACTAAAGGGTCATAATACTAAGGACTGTTTTTTAAAATGCCGCCCAAAAAACGACCATCTATTGGGCAAGTTCATCCAAAAGCTAAGAAAGCAAAATTGTGTCAAAGAGCTGAGACAAGTGAACAACGTGTCTCGCGGCTTGAGAAGAAACGGACGAGACAGGCTTAATGTAAGGCAGCTCAGACATCTGAGCAATGGGAATGTCGTCTTCACAAGAATCGGATAAGGCAGGCTGAAACAAGGAATATGGAAACATCTAAACAAAAGGATGAACGTTGTGAAAATGACCGCATACGACATATGCGAAGTGTGCAAAGATGTAGGCAGGCTGATTGTAGGCAGGCTGATTTGAGTCTGGAAGCATTTCACTACAACCCAATTCAAGACTATAGGTCACATCAGAAAGTCATAATTGGCAAAATGGACATAATATGCAAACATTGTCAAGCAATGAAGTTTATCTTGGAATTGCTTGGTATGTGCTGCTCAAATGGCAAAGTCAGTTTGCCACCTTTAGGGCTCATACCCATTTGTGGAAAAAAAAAACGGTCCGTTTTCTGGATGGAAAAAACGGTCCGATTATATGCAATTGTCATGCTATTGCCATGTGATTTGTATGCGATTTTTAATTGCATTATCCGTTTTCCATCTGTATGCAATGCGATTTTAACATGACATTTTACATAGAGCAGTTCTCTCTATGTAAAAAAAAAGCAAATAATTATATATATATATATATATATATATATATATATATAGGTCATACACTTCTACATAGTGTAATAGCCGCTAATTCAATTGCCGGCTTTTGTGAAATTTCAGACCCGACATGAAATGACACATGGTTTACATGCAGTTAACCATGTCATTTCATGTAGTTTGATAAATGGTTTTCACTAACAATTACATGAGTGTATGTGTGCAAAATTTCACGCATGCAGGGGTTAAGTAAAGGTGTAAATTCATTGAAAAAAAATGCGTGGGCTCCCACTGTATTTTCTCCACCAGACAGTGAAAGCCAGCGAGTGGGGGCAGATAATAATAGCCTAGGGAGGGTGCATTTATATTGTGCCCCCCCCTGGCTACTACCATCTGCCCCCAGCCACCCCAGAAAAGGCAAATCTATAATTAGATTCACCCTTTCTGGCACTTTGCCCGTGTATTCCCATTGCCCTGTAGCGGTGGCGAATGGGTTAATAATGGGTTAAAGCCACCTTGCTATTGAAAGGTGACTTTAAGCCAGGTTAATAATTGAGAGTTGTCAATTAGACAACTGTCAATTATTAATCCTATTATATGAAAAATAAATAAAACACACACACTTTAATAAAAAATTATTTTAATGAAATAATGACACAGTTTTTGACCATCTTTTATTGTACAGGTGATCCTCGATTCCCTTGCTCTCCTGTAATAAAGAAAAAATAATAAAGCAACATTATTCTTACCTATCCGGTGCTCTGTCAGGTCCCACGCTGTAATCCTTCACAAAGGGTTAACTGCCTTACAGCTAGCAGCACAGCTAATACTGGCTGCTCAACTGTAAGCCCCTGAATGAATGAGTTCCTCTCCCAACGACAGGAGAGGAAGTGATTAGTGTGGGAAGCTTAATTGATTGCTTCCCACAGTAATCAGTTCACTTCAGGTCAGTCGGGGACTCCCTCTGACATCACTGATGCTGTGCGGTGTCCCCGGCTGACTTGAAGTGAAATGATTACTGTGGGAAGCAATCAATTAAGCTTCATTTCATGTTGGCTCTGTAATTTCACAAAAGCTGGCAATTGAATTAGCAGCTATTTTACTATGTAGAAGTGTATGAACTATAAATATATATATATGTATATATATATATATTATTAGTGTTGAGCGATACGATACTGCAAATATCGGGTATCGGCCGATATTGGCTGTATCGGAATTCCGATTCCGAGTTCCGATATTTTCGTCATATCGGATACCGGAATCGGAATGTCACTGTCACTGTCAGTGTCCGTCGGTCGGGTCTGTCAGGAGTCAGCGGCACTTACCCGGCAGAAGATCTCCGGCGGTCACATCCCGGACTGCTTAATGGCCGCCATCCTCTTCTCCCCGGCAGTCACATGCAGTATCTCGCGATAACTGCAGTGACTGCTGGGTAATCGCGGCCGTAAAGCAGTCCGATGACGTCACCGCCGGGGAAGCTGGTAAGCAGCTGTGCTGCGCCGGGATGTCAGGCTCTGCCTGTCATTCCGATGTAGCAGAGCTGGATCGTCGTGGGACAATCGTTACTATGGACTGCGTCGGACAGGTGGTATACTGTTGGTTTGTTTTTTTTATTTTTTTACAGGAGATCGATGGCGTCGCAGGAATGAGAGAGTAATAAAAAAAATGAAAACTGTGTTGTCTCTTTTATTTCATTAAAAGACTTTTTTCTTGCTGTGTCTTTTTTTTAAACATTTAAAAACTTTGGGATTAATAATGGATCGGTGTCTTATTGACACCTCTCCATTATTAACCGGGCTTATTGTCACCGTGCAATCAACAGTGACATTAACCCCTTATTACCCCGCTTGCCACCGCTACAGGGCAAATGGGAAGAGTCGGGTAAAGTGCCACAATTGGCACATCTTTTGATGCGCCAAATGTGGGGCTGCTTTAGCCTGGTATTATCAGGCTGTTGAGGGCCAAAATCCATGGGCCTTGACAGTCTTTTAATACCAGGCCGCAGCAGTCTGCATTTTACTTGGCTGGTTAACAAAAATAGGGGGGATCCCCACGCCGTTTTTTTTTTCGAGGGGATCCCCTATTTTTGTTAACCAGCCAAGCTAAGCAGACTGCTGTGGCCTGGTATTATCAGGCTTGCAAGGTCCATGGATATTGGATCCTTACCAGCCTGAAAAACCAGGCCTCAGCGGTCTGCTTCATCTGGCTGGTTAACAAAAATAGGGGGGACCCCACGCTAATTTTTTTCGAGGGGATCCCCTATTTTTGTTAATCAGCCAAGATATGCAGACTGCTGTGGCCTGGTATTATCAGGCTGGCAAGGTCCATGGATCTTGGCTCCTTAACAGCCTGAAAATCCAGGCCTCAGCGGTCTGCTTCATCTGGCTGGTTAACAAAAATAGGGGGGACCCCACGCCATTTTTTTTTCGAAGGGAACCCCTATTTTTGTTAATCAGTTCCCTCTGACGTCACTGATGGTGTCCCTGGCTGACCTGAAGTGAAAGTGGAAAGCAATCAATTAAGCTTTCCACTTCCTCTCCTGTCAGCCAGGAGAGGAGCTCATTCATTTGGGGGTTTACTGTGAGGCTGCAGCATTAGCTGCGGTCCCTGCAGTAAACATTAACCCTTTCTGAAGGATTACACCGTGGGACCTGACTGTGCATCGGATTGGTAAGAATAATTTTGCTTTATTATTTTATTTTTATTACAGGAAATGGTTTTAGCAGGTAAATAAAATATGGTCAAAAACTGTGTGATTATTTCATTAAACTTTTTTATTAAAGTGTGTGTGTTTGATTTTTCTTTCATACAATAGGATTAATAATTGATAGTTGTCTAATTGACAGCTCTCAATTATTAACCTGGCTTAAAGTGACCTTTCAATTGCAAGGTCATTTTAACCCCTTATTAACCCATTCGCCACCGCTACAGGGCAATGGGAATAGACAGGCAAAGTGCCAGAAAGGGCAAATCTAATTAGAGATTTGCCCTTTCTGGGGTGTCTGGGGGCAGATGTTAGTAGCCGGGGGGGCCAAAAATAATGGTCCCTCTCTGGGCTATTATTATCTACCCCCACTCACTGGCTTTGTCTGTCTGGTTGCGAAAATAGGGCGGGAGCCCACGCATTTTTTTTCAGCAATTTTACACCTCATATATATATACATGTCATTGAGTTTGTGACACATATATATATATATATTTATAGTTCATACACTTCTACATAGTATAATAGCCGCTAATTCAATTGCCGGCTTTTGTGAAAATGCAGAACCCGACATGAAATGACACTTGGTTTACATAGAGTTAACCATGTCTTTTCATGTACTTTGATATCTGATTTGCACAAACAATTACATGAGTGTAAGTGTGCAAAATTTCAGACCTGTAGGGGTTAATTAAAGGTGTAAATTCGTAGCAAAAAAGTCCTTTTTTTTACAACGAATTTACACCTTTGCACACATAGACTGATGTAATTGTTTGTGCACAATCAGATAGCAAACGACATGAAAAGACATGGTTAACCCTATGTACACCAAGTGTCATTTCATGTCGGGTGCTTCTGTCTTTTCACAGAAGCCGGCTTTACCCGGCAATTGAATCAGAGGATATTTTACTATGTAGAAGTGTATAAACTATACATATATGTATATATATATGTCACAATGACATGTATATATATATATATATGTATTCAATGTGTGTATATTTAGTGTTTACAAGGAAAGAATGGGGTTTTTTTAGTTCCGATATTTTGTTCCCATAGACTTACATTGGATTTCCGGTATTGGTATCGGGTATCGCCGATATTTTAATGGTATCGGCGATACCATTCCGATTCCGATACTTTGGGATATCGGAAAGTATCGCTCAACTCTAATATATATGTGTCACAATGACATGTATATATATATATATATATATATATTCTATGTGTATATGTTGAGGTAGGATCTAAGTGACCCTTCACGGTTGACCAAGTGATTTCCAAATTAATTCACAGGAGGTTGCTAGCAACAGAAATAACCAGATGGAGACGTGTTTCTGTCTGGGAGAATCGATGTAGATTCCTACTCCATGTATTACATCATCATCTTTTATAGTATTTAGTAAGTTTGTACTTCAACCAATAGTATAAAACTACACCTACAACATTTAACCTATGAAAATGCAAGAAAATCGGAAACTACATATATGTCCATATCCACGTGACATAGAGAGGAACACAATGGCGTATTCATTCTTCAGAGTATTCTACAATGATACACCCCAAGGTCTCATATCTTGACCAGGCTAGAACAATCTAGTTTTTATTACAGCCCATGACCTTTACTCAAGTAGAAAAACTATTTGGCTTTATAACAGCCATGAGCCACAGCCCTGTAACAGAATTTATCTCATAAATGACAAAATGGAATTACAAGCACAAAATGGTTCTGATCTTGGTTTAACCCTTCACAATCCCCCTAGATAAATTTTGTTAACTTATGTCCAGCATCAGAGGTACTATCCCAAGCTATAAGCTCGAGGGGTACTGGTCTTCACATGTCTGGTGCCACATTACCAGACATAGCTGTTGTGGCTTACCCATCCCCCTGTATACTACAATTTACAAATAACAGTTTTTGATAATGGTGATGGGGAACTTTTGAAGATAGTTATATATTTGGCTTCAACATCTTCATCAGATAACTTCTTCGAATCGGTGTAGAGAAGAGCAGGGGTGACAACGCCTTTGGTGTCATCATTAGCTGTTCTAGTGCAGAATTTCCTAATACATACAGAAATACACCAAAGAACAAGTTTTAGTATTACATACATAACAAAGATAAAGGCAGTAATGTGTAACAAACTTTACAAGATTCCAGCTATTCAGCCCCCAATTCCCTTAAACCAATTGGCTGGATTAAAAAGAAAATATCTGCCAGAGACTGGGAATTGTCCAACAAATCTCTCAGTAATTATTCATAATATTATATAAACTTATTATTCAAGGATATTGGGGAATTTAGGCTATCCCATACGGTTACCAATAATAACATGGAAAATATTAAAAAAAAACAACATTAATCCCCTTTATTTACTTTTGGCTTGTTAAATCAGCTTGCAGTGCGATGCGTGAATCCAAGTCAGTCTTTATTCCAATTTCACTGACATAGAGGTAATGAGGAGTATTTGATAGGGACCGTCATACAAGGGTTCTAGTCCGTATTTTCTGACATGCCTTTTCACAACCACAAAATCACCAGACTTTAAACTATAACAAATATCGGTTTTTGCTGAATCAGGAAGAGAAAAAGAAACTAGAGCATAGGTGTTAGCAAGATTTTTACTAATCTGAATAACATGTTAAACAGCACAGTCAGTTTCTTCTGATAACTACTGAGACTGGAAATTTGCAACTGGGGTCCTAGCACCAAACAATATCTCATATGGGGACTGGCCATGTTTTGCAATAGGGATAGTACGAATATGGTATAGTACAATGGGTAGGAGCTCTGGCCATGGAGCCGTAGTCTCCTGCATCATTTTGGTCAATTGTCCCTTCAGTGTTCAACCTCTCAACTTTCCCACTGGATTATGGATAGTACGGAATATGGAGGGCTACAGTGGATCCAAGCATTGTTAGAACCTCCTGATACACATGAGAACAAAAAGCCGGACCTTGGTCACTTTCAACGACTTCTGGAACTCCATATCTGCAGATAACTTCCATCACCAGTTTCTTTGCTGTGGTCTTTGCAGTTATATTGGTAACGGGAAATGCTTCTGGCCAACTGGAGAACATGTTGACAACCACCAGACAATATTCATACCTTCCTGACTTAGGTAATGTGATATGGTCCACTTGAAGCCTTTGGAAAGGATAGTCGGGCTTAGCAAGATACTTCGGAGGTACACGTTGAAGTTGACCGGGATTGCAGATCTGACAGATATTACATGCATGGTTGAGTGCTGTCAGGACTGTACAAATACCTGGAGCCCAGTAGAATTTTTGTACCAGGGCCAGGGCCTGTTTTTTTCATCGATGTATGGGTCCATGTGCCCATGTAGCACTAGCGGGGTACATCCGCTTAAGGAAAAAACACAAATTGTTGGTCCTTTTTCCAGAGACCATTGTCCATACGTGCTCCATCAGCTTTCCACTGCTTCACCTCTTCCTTTGGAGATATTCTCTGCATTAAGCATTAAGCGGTCTCGCAGGGTCCGACAGAAAACCTCAGTCTGTTGTAGATCATCAGGTTCTTGTAGAGTCAGGATCTCTTGCAACTGTTTACGCTGAGAGCGTGTTGTCACCATAGTTGGTATGTTTAGTTCAACGGGGAGAAGAGCAGCGGCCTTTGCTTGCATATCCGCAAATACGTTGCCAATAGCTTGTGGACTGTTCCTAGGACTGTGCGCCTTGACTTTGATAATGGCCACCTGAGTAAGCAATTTGATCGAATCCATGAGGGTTTTAACAGCTTCAGCATTTTTCAATGGGGTTCTGGCAGTAGCAATAAATCCTCGATTGGCTTATAGAGCTCCAAAATTGTGAGCAATACCAAATGCATACCATGAGTCCGTGTATATATTAGCCTGTCTGTCTTTGGCCAAAGTACATGCAGTAGACAGAGCATGAAGTTCTGCTTCTTGTGCTGACTGTGATGGCGGGAGCGCAGCTGCGTGCACTACAGTGTCCTCCATGGTAACAGCATATCCCGTGTGGAATCTTCCAAACTCATCAGCATATCTTGAACCATCCGTGTACAACACCAGATCGGGATTTGGAAATGGATTCTCACTGTTATATGGCGGAGTAGCTGTTTCTTCAGTCAGAAGTTGAGAACAATCATGTTGGAGATAATCCTCATCACTGCCATCTTTCTTGGGGACCGGCAGTAAAGTAGCGGGGTTGATTATAGTACAGCGAAGCAACTTGGTGATACTCGGGCCACAGGGTCGAGGCGGGCTGAATAATAGTCCACTGGTCGTTGCCTATTGCCATATGATTGTGTAAGTACCCCTGATGCGTGTCCTTCATTCTCAGACACATACAAATGGAACGATGGAGTATAGTCCGGGATGCCCAAGGCGGGGGAGGAAGCAATAAGCCGCTTTAATTCAGAGAAGGCACGATAAGGGCTTTCCATACAAACCGGTGATCTTTCCTTATAGTTCATTATACCGTCTTTTAAGGCATTGTAAAGGGGTTGCATTATGTGGGATGCATCCATTATCCACTGACAACAATAAATACTTTGTCCAAGAAAACGCTGGAGTTCAGTTTCATCTTTTGGGAAAGGAAGGGAGCTGACAGCTATTTTTCTTTCTTCTGTGAGGTATCTGATACCCTGAAGGAGACAGTGACCCAAAAATATCACTTGACCAAGACAGAACTGAAGTCCCGAGGCCGAAACCTGACAGTTCAGATCTGCCAGATGCTTCAGAAGACTAAATAGCAGCATGGCTTCCTGCTCTGTCCATACACACAACAAAAATCATCCACATACTGAAACAGCGTGACATGGGGGTGGGTTCAATTGCTAGGATAAAAGACACTCGCCCATAATTTTTTACAAACTGATTGGGACTGTTTTGGGCCCCTTGTGACAGAACTGTCCACATTAATTATCCACCCTGATAAATAAATACAAACAGAAATTGAAAATCTTGGTGTAATAGAATACTAAAAAAAAGACACTGGCAAAATCGATAACTGTGAACCAAGCAGCATCCTGAGATATCTGGAACAAAGAGTATATAGATTAAACACCACAAGAGTTTCCAGATCAGTAACTGCATTAATTGCCCGTAGATCTTGTACCAGCCGGTACACAGGGGGTTAAATTTGTGTAGTTGAAGGGGGGGCTGAAGCTGGAGTTTACTGTCAAGGCCACTGATAAGGAACCTAGCTGCAGCTGCCTGTTTGCGGAGATGGGGGCTAGAACTGCTCCTGGTTTTTTTTTTTTTTTTTTCGTTGCTGATACAGAACGGGCTGAATCCTTCTGAAAAACTTTTTATTACTTTTAATACATTGTCCGGAGTGGAATTCTCGACATCAGGTCTAACTGACATTATCGCCTCCTTCAATTCGGGTTTAAGGCCGGACATCAAAGCTGCTACAAAAAGACGTGAGTGGGCTTTATTATATAGTGAGAATCCCAGATCTTTAAATACTACCATAAGACTGACCGGGTGACTAAAGTAGGAGGGGGTGGATAGCAGAGACTGGTGCTGGCAGTGGTTAATAATAAGTGACGTCAGCGTTTACCAAGGGAAAAGTTGGGACTACGACTCTGGGTCTCCTAGCTCCACAACTTACATACACATACAGTACAGACCAAAAGTTTGGACACACCTTCTCATTCAAAGCTTTGTCTGTATTTTCATGACTATGAAAATTGTAGAATCACACTGAAGGCATAAAAACTATGAATTAACACATGTGGAATTATACATTACACTTTACAAAAAAGTGTGAAACAACTGAAAATATGTCTTATATTCTAGGTTCTCCAAAGTAGCCACCTTTTGCTTTGATTACTGCTTTGCACGCAGAAAAGGTGAACGGATGGACTCTACATTCCTGGTTCCCACCGAGAAGCATGGAGGAGGTGGTGTGATGGTGTGGGGGTGCTTTGCTGGTGACACTGTTGGGGATTTATTCAAAATTGAAGGGGTGAGCAGTCCAGCTCACCTCAAACCATCTCAATTGGGTTCAGGTCTGGTGACTGTGGAGGCCAGGTCATCTGGCGTAAAACCCCATCACTCTCCTTCTTGGTCAAATAGCCCTTACACAGTCTGGAGGTGTGTTTGGGGTCATTGTCCTGTTGAAAAATAAATGATGGTCCAACTAAACGCAAACCGGATGGAATAGCATGCCGCTGCAAGATGCTGTGGAAGCCATGCTGCTTCAGTATGCCTTAAATTTTGAATAAATCCCTAACAGTGTCACCAGCAAAGCACCCCCACACATCACACCACCTCCTCCATGCTTCACGGTGGGAACCAGGCATGTAGAGTCCATCTGTTCACCTTTTCTGCGTGCAAAGCAGTAATCAAAGCAAAAGGTGGCTACTTTGAAGAACCTAGAATAAAAGACATATTTTCAGTTGTTTCACACTTTTTTGTAAAGTGTATTGTATAATTCCACATGTGTTACTTCATAGTTTTGATGTCTTCAGTGTGATTCTACAATTTTCATAGTCATGAAAATACAGAAAAATCTTTGAATGAGAAGGTGTGTCCAAACTTTTGGTCTGTACTGTACATCACAAATCCGCCCGGCAGGATCATAGGGTGGGGGCGCACTGGGTGGGTGCCCTGGGATTGATGGGCACAGAGCTTACAATCAGGAGAAGAAACTTAATTTCCTGGGAAAAGATCTTATTATCTAGCAGAGAAACCCCTTGTTCCAAATCATCATTTTTAATTATTTGTCTTTCTGCTATATTATTCTTAGTCACTTTTTCAGTTCATTCCACAAAACATCCAATCTTTGTTATAGTAATAGACAGCTTCCCTTTTTCAACATAACCATAACAGAAGCAGCCAAAATTCACTTTCTTTTTTTCTACCTCCATATCAACCTGCCTTTGTTCTCACTAACACCTTCGTTCCATAGCGTAGGCTGTATCCTCCCGCCCTCAGGAATTCCCTTGCATTGTCGATAGATTTCTTTCAACGTCTCTGACTAACAGTATCCTATCTATCACACAAATCCAAATCCTTCTTTTTCTTCTTTCTTCCACGGAAAATATGAATCTCTTTTAATAAAATATCCTTACTTCAGTTGCGCACATGTAACTGGAGCGGCCGTACAGTCTGTTCCACCGGGTCTATCTATCCCCCACAGGGATGACCCCAAAACGCGGTACTCAGTGAAAGGAGGAGGGCGTCTTAGACTATCCCTCCGGACACCTCTGATTATATATATATATATCAATATAAATATATTTCTGGTACCCTACCCAATCTTCGATCACCTCACCACGCCTGATTCTAACAGTGATCAGGATTTCAGGATATTTTGACTAAAAGGAGAGTTACAATCACTGGTCAATCCGGGGTGTCCATCCCTTATGAGGTACGGTTCGAGCACTGGGCCCCCAACGGAACTACACCTCTATATGATTCCACCCAAGAATCACCCCACCATCTGGGACAAACCTCAGATCCTCTTTCCAGCAACAAACAAGGAAAACCACACCAAAAGGTCAGTCTGAACAGTATAACTGCCAACTTACTGTGGTTGTGGGGGGTGATCAGTCCCAATTTTCCAATGCCTGTGTCCGGTCTGAGGGTCCTTTGTCATGTTGTCCTCCGGGGGCAGAGGCATCCCTATATGGGGGCCCCACGTTTGGCGCCATCTGTTGAGGTAGGATCTAAGTGACCCTTCACGGTTGACCAAGTGATTTCCAAATTAATTCACAGGAGGTTGCTAGCAACAGAAATAACCAGATGGAGACGTGTTTCTGTCTGGGAGAATCAATGTAGATTCCTACCCCATGTATTACATCATCATCTTTTATAGTATTTAGTAAGTTTGTACTTCAACCAATAGTATAAAACCACACCTACAACATTTAACCTATGAAAATACAAGAAAATCGGAAACTACATATATGTCCATATCCACGTGACATAGAGAGGAACAAAATGGCGCATTCATTCTTCAGAGTATTCTACAATGATACTGTCAGGGCTGACGGAACGCACAAAATAAATATAAATAATAAGTGCGTTCGCAGCCCAGGGTCCACCGTGCAGGCAGAGCCTGCTGCTAGTAGGATGGCGGAATGGCGAACTCTGTTACTTCACAGAGTCGCAACTATGGACACTGTGGTCCTATATGGCGGTATAAGCGAACTCTGTTACACCACAGAGTCGCTAAGGTAGAAATGCAGAAATATGGACTGTGTTTCAGGACCTTCCTGGCGGACCAATAGGAGCTGCTGCAGTACCTGAGCATGTGACCCCTGAACTCCAATGAGAGATCTTACTCTGGGCATGCTCAGAAGGGGAAAGCAAGGACATTGTCCTAAAGACGTCTGCTCGCCGCTAACCAGTACTGGCTGCAATAGCAGAGCCTGGAGGAGCAGCAGTAATCCTCTGCACAATGTTAGACTGGGTGAGACACTGGGACCGACGTCTAAGCTGAGCAGATTCTACTGCGGCCGGAGATGGATGGGAGACTGCAGCAGGGACGGTTCGAAATTCCCCTTGTGCAGAAGCGGGAACTCGACCCCTAACATTACCCCCCCTCCTAGGGCCCCCTTCTTTGGGCCTCGCTGCATTCAAAGGCAGCGATGAGCTGCAGAGCGTGAACGTGCTCGGCAGGCTCACAGGACCTATCTTTAGGACCATAATCCCTCCAATCCACCAAATAAAATCTTTTGCCCCGTACCACCTTACACCCTACGATGGCGTTCACCTCATGGTCGTCCGTAGACGAACCCGATGTCCCGGCAGATGACTCGGAAAACCGGGACATGAGCACGGGTTTCAGGAGGGATACGTGAAAGGTGTCGGAGATACCCAGGCGTGGTGGAAGAGCCAAATGGTATACCACAGGGTTAACCTGCTCGAGGACTTTGAAAGGACCCAGGTAGCGGGGTTCCAACTTAGTGGACTCAACTCGCAGCCTGATGTTACGGGCGGAGAGTCACACCAAGTCCCCAGGAGCAAATGTTGGAGCGGGGCGCCAATGTGCGTCGGCGGAGGACCTCATCCTCTCCTTGGATGCCTGAATGGCATCCTGGGTACGGTCCCAAATGTCCCGTGCCTCCACAGCCCAGTCTGCCACCCTGGAGTCAGCAGAAGACAAGGGCATGGGCACCGGAACCCGCGGATGCTGACCGTAGTTTAGGAGGAATGTAGTCTGTCCGGTGGAGTCAGCCACAGCATTGTTCAGTGCAAACTCAGCCCACGGTAGCAAGGATGCCCAGTCATCCTGCGTGGCTGAGACAAAATGTCGTAGATAGGTGACCAAGGTCTGGTTGGCCCTCTCTACTAACCCATTTGTCTCGGGATGGTATGCTGAAGAGAGATTTAACTCAATACTGAGTAGACGACAAAGCTCTCTCCAGAACCGAGACGCAAACTGGGGCCCTCGGTCACTGACAATTTTGTCTGGCATGCCGTGTAGACGGAAGATTTGCCTAATAAACAACACTGCCAGGGCCCGTGCAGAAGGTAACCGTGGTAGTGGCACCAGGTGCACCATTTTGGAAAAATGATCGGTGATTATCCAAATGATGGTGCAGCCCCGAGACTTGGGTAAGCACACCACAAAGTCCATCCCGACCATCTCCCAGGGCCTGTCTGCCACCGGCAAAGGGTAAAGTAGCCCAGCTGACCGTTGTCGAGGAAACTTATTGTAAGGTTCTTTGTCTCTGTTGACATGTTCCTTGAAACTCAGTTTTCCGTCGGCCATTTTGCTTTCTGTCTTTCTGCAGCTCTTGCCCTCAGTTAATATGGAGTTTCCAGATTTCATGTTCCCGCCCTGATTCTTCCCTCTTGCTTCTTAAGCAGCCTCAGCTGAACAATCAGTGCTCCTGAATCAAGCCTCAGTCAGTCTGTGACCTGACTCCTGGAAGCCTTGGACTTGTACTCCAGCTATTCCCTACTGAGGAACCTTGGAACACTTTTGGACTCTGGAAACCTGCTGTTTGGTGAATCCATGTTTGCAGAGGAATTACGGTACAGAGAAGAGATCCTGAACCTGCTTTGGAGATTTATTGTAGTGCTTGAAGTTACTCTGGCCTGCTGTGTCTCCTGTCGCTGTTCCTGCAAACTGTGTGAACTTTTCAGCATGCTTGTATGAAGTAATACAAGTCATTTCATTTCAACCTATGTCTCCTGTGTTTCCTCGCACCCAAGCACAAGACGCTATAGGAACTGTACACTATACATGACAAGATTCAGGAGCCAATGTTTAGTGTCTGCTGGGTCTGGGAAAGCCGTGTCTGCTGTGACTGTGGATATCAGATGTCCGTTTAACACTAGGACTACTGGACTCGTGACCCCGCCTAGAACTACTGAAAGGAGTCATTTTGACTCCTTGCTTGTTTTCGTTTATTTTTAGAGTTTCATTTGTGGTTATTTATTAATAATTATATTTTTTGTAATGTATTATTATTAATGCTTTTGATTGTTTTTTTTCTGCTTTTCTTATTTTTCTACAGAAAATAACAATAATTATAATAGACGTTTTTCAAACATTTTTTTTTATTCAAGTGCACACATATAAACAACAACTGAAGAACAAAAAGCAGAGAAAATGTAGGTGGAGGAGCATAAAAATGAAAATATGGCGCAGAATTCACCTTCTAAACATTTGGTGTTTCGCATTTTAGGCATTGCCTTTGATTTATGGCAGTACATTGCCCACACAAAGACTTACCACAAGTCTTACAATTGCCGACAGATCTATTTTTCTTGCACTTTTCTTTGATCTGGCAAAATTTTGTTTGAACCATCACTTCTGAGCATGTAGAAACTTGGGACGTGGAACCCTTTTCCCTATCTGTGACATAAGGACCACTCAACTCTCTCACAAGCGTTTGCAAAAATGCCTTGCGTGACATTTTTTGGTGGGTTATCTCATTGAATATTATCCATGCATTTATACCCGCAAAGTCTAAGGCATTTTCAAATGCATGAACAGGCCATCTCCTTGTGCATGTTCATGTGGTATATTTTTGTGCCATCTGATCCACTACATCTACTCCATATTTTGTTTCATTGTAAAACTTTACCGTTTCTGGAGTTTTTTTAGCGGAATCAGACGCAACAACAACATCTGGATGGACGGAACTCAAAATGACAACATTTTTGTTGGGCTTTCCTTGATATACTGTAAGTGTAAAATTGTCTTCATTTCTAAACACTTTAGTGTTGTACAATTCCTCTTTCATGGATTTTATTTCTTTAGGCACTTCTCGCCTTATCTTGTTCAGTGTTCCCACGATGGTTGTTCCTTTGCTTTTTAGCTGTTTAGCTAATTTTACTGAAGTAAAATAATTATCGGTTGTAACATTGCGACCTTTTTTCAAAAACGGGTCCAATAACTTCATTACCACATGGTCAGCTAAACGGTCCTCAGCACGGCGTGTGTCATCTTTGCCTAGATAAGGGAAGCCATTTGCCAGATATTTGCTCTCCTTATCAACAGCTAGCCAATATTTGTGGCCATATTTATCTGGTTTGGAAGGCATGTACTGCGTGAATGGACATCTAGTTTTGCTTGGGAAAAGTTGCTCATCCACCGTTACGTATGGGCCAGGTTTGTAACACGCAATACAATTTTTAATAAACCTGTCCCACACAGTAGAAAATAGAGCAAACTTGTCCGTTTGCAGTCTCTCCGATCGAGTAGATTTCTCATCAAATCTGAGAAACCTCATAATTTCAACAAAGCGGTCCCTAGACATTGTCGCTTTGCAAAACGGTATTCCCCAGTCATTACACCAAATACTGCTAATCGAGTGACGGTTCGTGCCAGATATTCCACGAGCATAGAATATCGCAATGAATGCATCTAGCTCCTCATCAGATAGAGTAAACTGTAAATTATTGTTCCTGCATGCTTCTGCAAGCGTACAGTTCTTTATATGTGTCAATATATATGAATCAAAAATAAACGCCATGCGCTCAAAGGACTATCGATAATGATATTTCTTCTGGCGTATCCTATAGGGCCAGGTGCTTCTCGAAGAATATTTTGGCTGTCACGCCTACCAGGCAAGTGTTCTCCAATTTAAACAGGTTTCCATTGAATACCATCCGCTGAAACTAGTATTCCTTCAGATTCGCCTTCTCTGGTGTTTGTTGTTGCATTACCTTCGCCGCCATCGTTATCTGTTGTTCTTTCATTTCTGGGACGTTTTGCTGATTTTTTCTGTCCACGACCAGGAGGATGGTCACGAGGCAACATAACTGCATGAGCCCGATCCCCAGTTGATGTGCTTGGAATATCTGGAAAAAAGTTGATGAATATTTAGAATTTTTGTTTTGTAAGGGTCCGTGCACACTGGCTGGATTAGCGGCGGAATATCCGACCGGATATTCTCACCACAATCCGGCCCGTACCTGCCCGCTCAGGTACAGAGCGGAGTTTCATACCTGAACCTCCGCTCCAAACCCCGGGCTGGAGCCGCTGTCTGGGACGGAGCCGTGCTCGCGCGTAAGCAAGCGCTGCTCTGTCCCTGACAGCGGCTCCAGCTTGGGGTTCGGAGCGGAGCTTCAGGCATGAGCGGGCAGGTACGGCCTGTATTGCGGCAAGAATATCCAGATGGCTATTCAGCCAGAATTCTGCTAGTGTGCACAGGCCCTAACTCAGTGTGTGGAAGAACAAATAAATACACATAACTACTTACCTTCTGGATTTGTTCCTTCTGAGTCTTCAGATTCACTTGATATGTTCTGAGGAATGAAATCTTCATCACTGTCAGAATCAAATACATGTTCCTGCAATTCGGATTCCGATTCATCCTCCGGTATGGATTGCAAAGTAGCCAGAATATCCTGAGGCTTTATCAAACGTCTTCTCTCCATATTCCTCACAAATTCCATAATTCTATATAGTTCCCTGCTGAAAAATAGAAATGAAATGAAAACTAAAAGAAATAATAACTGTTCTGCCACCTTCAAAAGTAGGTGGGCTGAATCAGTTGACAGACAGCTAAACTATTTCATAACAATTCATACCTGTATGAGTCTTCAGAGCTCGTATGTCTGCGTCTGTTCTCTTTGTCTCTTCAGCTGAACTGAAAGTAAAGTTACTATCCAGAATACTGTCTCCTGCTAGGACCTTAGAAAAACACCACCCTTCATTAGCATAAGATAAGAGCCTAGAGTAAACAAGCTATTTTGTTCAGCATTACACAGTAATACAAGCAGGTAAAACACAAGGAAAATGTGAAAAGTTGACATGTAAATTGAACTACATCTATATGAACATCAGGGTAAATAAGACAGAGTGAAAAAATTATGCACAAAACTTTATAGCAACATTTAGTGACAAAAGGACCTCAAAATATAGTAGGGAGTCAAAATGACTCCCTTCAGTAGTTCTTGGTAAATTTTGAAAAAAACGCGCAAATTTTTCACCAAAATTATTTATTCTCACAAAATCTTTTTTCACATCATATTTGAGGAAAAGTCACCTGAAAATGTAGTCACAGAAGAGAAATAAAAAACGAAAGGAGTCAAAATAACTCCATCAGTAGTTCTAGTGTTAATACCTTATGTGATGACAGTATTCCCTTAAATTTTTACTCTGGAGTGTTACCACAGGTAAACACTATTGTTTTTTTTTTTTTTTTTTTTTCCTTTCCTCTTCCAGCACTTTTGCCTTAAAAGATCTGGAAGATGGAGGCCCGCATAAAGGAACTTTGCGGAGTGACTGATACAATCCTTTCAGATGTACAGACTTTAAAAACCCGTTTTGCAAGCCTACAGGACCTCACTAATCATAATTTGCAAGTGTTTGGACAGACTACCCAGGAATTGCGAGCCAGGATTGAGGCTCTAGAGGAACGAGCCCAGGCTCCTACCATAACCCCGAGTTCTGGGATCCCCAAATTACCTCCTTTTCGTTTTGGCGGTGAACGTGAGAAATTCAGGGGATTTATTAATCAATGCAATTTATTTTTCTCTGCACATGCTTCACAATTTCCCACTGAACGATCCAAAGTGCTTACTATAATCATGTTGCTTACCAATAAGTCTTTGATGTGGGCAAACCCTCTGATTGAGACTGAGGATGATTGTTTGAATCACCTTAATGCTTTTATTTCAGCCATGGGGCAGGTGTTTGATGACCCCAATCGAGGTGCAACAGCTGAAGCAGCCATGTTAACTTTGCGCCAAGGTAAGCGTTCAGTAGCCGAATATGCCCTGGATTTCAGGAGATGGGCTCTTGATACCACTTGGGACACTTCCGCTAAAAAATCTATTTTTCGGAAAGGGTTGTCTCCACTGATTAAGGATGAACTTGCTCGTGCCGACCCTCCCACTGCGTTAGGTGACTTTATTAACTATTGTATCCGTATTGATGCTCGTCTGACTGAACGCAGACAAGAGAGATGGTTCGAAAATAATCGCACTAACCTTTTACTACCTCCCTCCTCAGCTAAGGAACCTTTGAGTAGGATCACAAGGGAACCAGAACCTGAACCCATGCAGGTGGACTCTTTACAAAGACGGGTTAGTGATGCACGCAAAGAACATCGTATAAAGGAAAATCTATGTTTCTACTGTGGTAAGTCAGGGCACTTCATTATAAACTGCCCCAGCCGTTCTCGTAAGACTACTGCAGCAGTCATTCACTGTGAGTGTTGCGAGAGGAGCTCTGTCATGTCCGAACCTCAGGCTCCAGAGAGATCTGCTGCAAGAGATCTTGATTTCTCAGACTTAAACTCTGTTAGTTCTGGGGACGATGACGGTATAAACGCTGCAATTTTTCAAGTTTCCTCAGCGGTGTCCCAGCTGAGTTGTAAAAGAAACAATTCTCATTGCTTCCTTTCCATCAAACTCTGGGTTGACTCAGTCTGGGTGTCTAGCTCTGCTATGATCGACTCAGGAGCAAGTGGAAATTTTATGGATATCTCCTTTGCTCTGAAACAGGGGATACGTTCAGTGAAGAAGGCTACTCCAGTATAGATGGAGACTGTGGATGGCTCTCTACTGACTTCTGGACCAGTGGATCAAGAAACAGAGCCTTTGAGGGTCCTTATGGGTAAAGATCATCAGGAGAAAATGTTTTTTTGCTTATCTCTTCTCCCCACTTTCCCATTATTCTAGGGCTACCATGGCTGCAGGCGCAGAATCCTACGATTAACTGGGAGACCAAGGAATTACACTTTCCGGAGAAACAGATGAGTCAAGGAGTTTCAGCTTGCTCTGTTCCTAAAGGAACCATGTCAGTCCCTGAACTACCAGCTGTATACCAGGACTATGTGGATTTATGTGACAAGAAGAACGCTGATCAGCTTCCTCCTCACCGTCCATATGATTGTCCAATTGAATTATTGCCTGGAGCAGAGATACCTTTTGGTAAGATCTACCCCCTAGCGGGCCCGAGCTAAAAGCTTTGAAGGATTATATAGACGAAAATTTAGCCAAGGGCTTCATACGCCCCTCTTCATCTCCCGCAGGTGCACCCATCTTCTTTGTGAAGAAGAAAGATGGATCTCTGAGACCCTGCATAGACTATAGGGAACTCAATAAGGTTACTATTGGAAACCGTTATCCATTGCCTTTAATCCCTGAGTTGTTGGAGAGAGTGCGGCATGCCAAAATTTTCTCTAAACTGGATCTCCGTGGGGCCTATAACTTGGTCCGTATTAGACCTGGGGATGAATGGAAGACTGCTTTCAGGTCACGCTATGGACACTTTGAATATCTAGTTATGCCTTTTGGTCTGAGTACCGCCCCAGCCACTTTCCAACACTTCGTGAATGATATCTTCAGGGATCTCCTAGATACATTTGTGGTGATTTATCTGGATGATATTCTAATTTTTTCTAACTCCACAGAGGAACATCATGGACATGTGAGAATGGTCTTAGAATGCCTAAGACAAAACCATCTCTACATCAAACTTGAAAAATGTGAATTCCATAGGACCGAAATTCAATTTCTGGGGTATGTACTATCTACGCAAGGGATTAGTATGGATGGAAGCAAGACCCAAGCCATCAAGGATTGGCCAATTCCTAGAAATGTGAAGGAGGTGCAGCGTTTCATCGGGTTTGCCAACTTCTATAGACGTTTCATTAAGAATTTTTCTGAGGTAGTGTCACCTATCACCCAACTTACCCGGAAACAGTCTAGGTTCTCCTGGACCCCGCAAGCTCAGGAAGCATTTTCCTGTTTAAAGGATAAATTTACCACCGCACCTATCTTAGTACATCCCAACCCCGAGCTTGCCTTCATAATAGAGGTGGATGCTTCAGACTGTGCCGTTGGAGCTATACTCTCTCAGAGAACAGGTGAGAAGAATGTCTTGCATCCCTGTGCCTTCTTTTCCCAGCAGTTGTCTTCGGCTGAGAGGAACTACGATGTGGGCAATAGAGAATTGTTGGCCATTATTGCCGCCTTCAAGGAATGGAGACACCTTCTTCAGGGAGCTGCACAGCAAATAGTCGTCCTGACAGACCATCGTAACCTTGAATTTATCAGGTCGGCTAAGTGCCTGACTCCTCGCCAGGCTCGCTGGAATCTTTTCCTAAACCAATTTAATTTTGTCATTTCTTATAGACCAGGATCGCGCAATGGAAAGGCTGATGCACTCTCTAGGATTCATTCAGCAGAGACACGTCCGCTTACTCCTCCTAAGACTATTCTTCCTGACTCTAGATTCCTGGGAGTGATTCATAATCAAGACCTACTTAAGGACATCAAGGAAGCATACCATGCGGATTCTTTGTTGGCTCAACCCCCAAGGGATGTAAGTCTTGTCTTTAAGAATGGTGTGTGGATTCAGGGACAACGTCTGTATATACCTGAAACAGTCAGATTGAGAGTATTGCAACTCATCCACGATTCCAAGATAGCCGGGCATAGGGGAATTCTAAAGACACAAGAATTTCTTTCTCGTTTCTTTTGGTGGCCCACTTACAGGAAAGATGTCTTAAACTATGTCACTTCATGTGAAGTCTGTGCAAGATGCAAAACACCTCGCTCCTCACCAACTGGTCTGTTGCAACCTCTTCCCACCCCGTCCCACCCGTGGGGATCCATTTCTATGGACTTCATTGTGGAGTTACCAACCTCTCAAGCGAAGAACACCATTCTAGTGGTGGTTGACCGTCTAACAAAGGCAGCTCATTTTATCCCTTGTGTCGGCTTACCCACTGCAAAACAGACATCAGACATGATGATTAAGAATGTGTTTCGCTTACATGGAGTACCGGATGAGGTCATTTCGGATCGAGGGGTGCAATTCACTTCAAGGTTTTGGCAAAATTTCTGTGCAGCATTGGACATTAAAGTAAACCTTTCTTCTGCTTTTCATCCCCAGACTAATGGACAGACAGAACGAACCAATCAGACCCTGGAGCAGTATCTCCGCTGTTTTATCTGCCACCTACAGGATGATTGGGTGGATCTACTTCCACTGGCTGAGTTCTCTTATAACAACTCTCAGAGCGCCTCCACTAAGCAGTCTCCTTTTTACTCCAATCTAGGTTATCAACCTAACATTCTTCCTCGATTTCCCATAGATACGCCCTTGCCGGCAGTGGCTGAAAGAATCACTTCTTTACAAAAGAATATGGATCTTCTAAAGGAAAATCTAGAATTGGCTCAGGAAAGGTACAAGAAAGCAGCAGATAAATTTCGTAAACCTGCACCAGCTTTCAAGGTAGGAGATTTGGTCTGGCTGTCAACCAGAAATCTTAAATTAAAGATTCCATCGTCTAAATTGGGACATAAGTACATTGGACCTTATAAGATCAATAAGATTATAAGTGCTGTTGCTTGTCGTCTTCAACTGCCCAGAACTATGAGAATCCACCCTGTCTTACATGTATCCCTACTAAAGGCTGCAACACCCAATACGTTTCCTGGACGTTCTTCTCCTTGCCCTGACCCAGTGCTGGTCGATGGTCAGGAAGAATTTATGGTGGAAAGGATTCTAGATTCCAGGTTGTACAGAAATCAGTTGCAATATTTGATTAAATGGCAGGGCTACCCAGTGGAGGACAACTCATGGGAACCAGTCAATAATGTAAATGCTCCTCGCCTGCTCCGCCAGTTTCATCAGAGGTACCCTGACAAGCCTGGTCTGAGGTCATCCGGAGGTTGTCCCTAAGGGGGGAGTAATGTAAGGTTCTTTGTCTCTGTTGACATGTTCCTTGAAACTCAGTTTTCCGTCGGCCATTTTGCTTTCTGTCTTTCTGCAGCTCTTGCCCTCAGTTAATATGGAGTTTCCAGTTTTCATGTTCCCGCCCTGATTCTTCCCTCTTGCTTCTTAAGCAGCCTCAGCTGAACAATCAGTGCTCCTGAATCAAGCCTCAGTCAGTCTGTGACCTGACTCCTGGAAGCCTTGGACTTGTACTCCAGCTATTCCCTACTGAGGAACCTTGGAACACTTTTGGACTCTGGAAACCTGCTGTTTGGTGAATCCATGTTTGCAGAGGAATTACGGTACAGAGAAGAGATCCTGAACCTGCTTTGGAGATTTATTGTAGTGCTTGAAGTTACTCTGGCCTGCTGTGTCTCCTGTCGCTGTTCCTGCAAACTGTGTGAACTTTTCAGCATGCTTGTATGAAGTAATACAAGTCATTTCATTTCAACCTATGTCTCCTGTGTTTCCTCGCACCCAAGCACAAGACGCTATAGGAACTGTACACTATACATGACACTTATTCTTGGCACAGGAGACACACGCCCGAACATAGTCCCCAACGTCATGGACCATATGCGGTCACCAGTATGTCCTCGCCAGCAACTCAGATGTCCTCTTTGCCCCAAAGTGTCCACCCACCCTGGACGAGTGTGCCTAAGAGAGTACCTCTGGTCGCAAATTGGTAGAAAACAAGCAAAACTCCAGTGTCGGCTGGAGAAAATATCAGACTGATTCACCAAATTTAAAGGTAGAGTAAGCAATAGTGAATATATAAAATATAACTTTTAATAATATACATTTAAAAGTAAGAGGTGTGTCACCCAATAAAACATGCTGTCAGAAAAAAGGGTGGTATTACATGTACCCTAAATTAAATGCAAAAAAGAACACATGCAGACAGCTATGAGGATAAACGATTTGCCAACAACAATAAGAAAATGGCAACTAAATGTCTTGGTGCTACCAAATGGAGGAATACCAACACAGCCCTCCAAGATGTAAAGGCAATCACCAGACAATGCATATACAACACATAATATAACAAAAGCAATACGAAGGAATTGTTCCAACAACTCGTCCTTTGAGTCACAGGCTAGGGAATTGAGAGATAGGTTCCTGGAGAGAGGTTACCCGCACCACGTCCTCACAGAGGCTTACCAACACGCTAAGTCATGTACTCGTCCCGAACTCCTCAATCCTATCAGGGAGAGAAATGTACAGGACAATGACGCTGTGAGATTCATCACCACTTTCGATAATGGTTCCCCACATGTCAGAAATATCATTAAGAAGCATTGGTCCATCTTATGTATGGACAGTGATATTTCACCGTTTCTGGATAACCATCCTTCGGTCACCTACAGGAAAGCACGGTCTTTAAATGACAGATTGGTTCATAGCCATTTCTCTGCCCCAGCTGCTAAAACATGGCTACATAGCATTGTGACCGGTTGCTACAAATGTGGACACTGTGTGGCCTGCCAATATATTGATTCTGGTAAAGTGTTTGTGAGTAGTGTGACAGGCATAAGCTATTCCATTCGTCACTTTATGAATTGCAGCACGAAGGGTATCATCTATAAGGCCACGTGTGTTTGTGGTCTTGAATACGTGGGGAAGACTATTCGCGAATTCAAAAGGAGAGTGGGTGATCATGTTGGTGACATCACACACAAGAGAGACACTCCCATCTCAAGACATGTCAATGGCTTTCATGAAGGGAAGATCAATGTTATCAGATTCATGGCCATTGACAGGGTCCAAAAACCCCCCAGGGGGGTAATTGGGATAAATTGATACTACAGAGAGAGGCCAAGTGGATTTTCTACTTGGACACAATTGCCCCCAAGGGTTTGAATGACCAGATCAATTATGGTTGTTTCATTTAATTCTTCTTTGACTTTGTTGACCAGTTTCGATTCACCGTATTGTATATATAATTGCCTTAAACCTTTATTGTCACCCTACATATTGGGATTTGCATATATTTCTCATAGTACTCCCGTCCAATTTGGGTTTTGTATTATCTATATGTGCATTAATCATGACTTATTCCATGTTTAACTGGCCCTTTAAGTTTTATTATATGGGCTTTTTTGATAAGTATATTGATTTGTTGGATTGTGTGCCCACTGGCACCCATCTTTACCACTATATCCTTGATTATTTATTTTTCTTGATATAGTTTTCTCATTCAGTTTCTCCCTTGTAAATATTTCTTTACACACCCCCTTTTTCACTT
This sequence comes from Oophaga sylvatica, assembly GCA_033576555.1. Classification (NCBI taxonomy): domain Eukaryota; kingdom Metazoa; phylum Chordata; class Amphibia; order Anura; family Dendrobatidae; genus Oophaga; species Oophaga sylvatica. Next base: position 18,629 of record JARQOD010006040.1, on the reverse strand, counting down.
ATTAATATATTTTGTTATTTCGTTCTAGCTAATAGCTGTGCCATCCAATATCACATGGGGTTATTCTCATTAGATTCCTAAGTGGGCTTGCTTTTATTAAATCACGCCCCCTGTTAGCGCTACTTTTGATTATGCCCTGGCATTTTGCTGTGGGCTTTGTCAGGTGTTCCCCGCTCCTTATGTTTATCTACATTGCCGTCCGGGGTTTCCTTTTGCAGTGTGGGCTGCTCCTCTATGTGAGGGTTACGCCCACTACAGCGTCATTCATGACGTCTTGTGGGCGGTTCCCGAGTGAGCATTGCCCTCTCCCTTCCTAGCGTTCTATCTGTATTGTTGTCCAGGGTTTTCTATTACAGTGTGGCTGCTCTTCTATGTGAGGGCCACGCCCCCTATAGCGTCATCTATGACGTCTTGTGGGCGGTCCCCAAGTGAGCATTGCCCGCCCTCTCCTTGCTCAGCGCTCCACTGACGCTGTCTCTCCTGGTCATCAGGTTGCGCTATTGTTAGGTATTATGACTCATCAGTCTCAGCCACTGCGTTCCACAGACCAGGAAATACCCCCTGGCGTGCGCTCCATTACAATACACCATGTGTTCGTACATCTTGCTATCCCCTTTGCACAGCATAGCAGAACTGTTCACCATATCTAAGGTAATTAGAGCTTCTTATTGGATAATTGTTTGGGAGGTGATGGAACACATCACACTTTATATAAATGCCCTCTTGGCCACTTTTTGCTCTATGCAGACAGCATTGAGAGCAGAAGGGCCTGGTCTCTCCATATTGTGTTTTTGCACTTCAGCTTAGTCCCCTGATGACTCTACTAAGAAGAAACGCGTCGGGACATCCTCATAGGGAAAGTGCAGGGCTAACTATTGTGTAGGGCAAGTTGTGGACTGCCCTTGTCAGGGCGGGAGTTTGGGGAATAGTTTTTGTCAGTTCCTCAGGGAAGGACAGGGTATTGTCTTCCCACCGTCTACCAGGGATCCTCCGTAGACTACTGGTGCCCTGAAAACTCCCGGCCCCTCTACACAGCATTGGTGAGATTGTTCCTTTTTACCAATTTTCTCACTTATTATTGCTTTTGTTATATTATGTGTTGTATATGCATTGTCTGGTGATTGCCTTTACATCTTGGAGGGCTGTGTTGGTATTCCTCCATTTGGTAGCACCAAGACATTTAGTTGCCATTTTCTTATTGTTGTTGGCAAATCGTTTATCCTCATAGCTGTCTGCATGTGTTCTTTTTTGCATTTAATTTAGGGTACATGTAATACCACCCTTTTTTCTGACAGCATGTTTTATTGGGTGACACACCTCTTACTTTTAAATGTATATTATTAAAAGTTATATTTTATATATTCACTATTGCTTACTCTACTCGCAAATTGGTAGGCACAAAAGTCTTGCCCGGAGGCACAGACTCTAGCGAAACCGGGGCCACAGTTCTCAGGCTCTCTGTGGGGACAATAAGATGAGGCTCCTTCTCTTCCTCCTCTGAGGACACCACAGAGCGAGAGAGAGCATCGGCACGGATGTTCTTCTCTCCCGAGAGAAAATGTAGGGTGAAATGAAACCGGGAGAAGAACAAGGACCATCTGGCCTGGCGAGAATTAAGCCGCTGGGCTGTCTGAAGATACACCAAATTCTTGTGGTCGGTGAAGACTTGGAAGGGAAAGAGGGCCCCCTCCAACAGATGTCTCCACTCAGAGAAGGCCAACTTCATTGCTAGCAACTCCCTATCCCCTATGGAATAATTCCTCTCTGCTGATGTTAAGGTCTTAGAGAAGAAGAAGCAAGGATGCTTCCGACCCTGAGCATCCTTTTGGAAGAGGACTGCTCCAGCACCAACGGATGAGGCATCCACCTCCAATAAAAATGGCTTATCAACATCGGGGCGATGTAATATGGGAGCGCTAGCAAAATGAGACTTAATAGAAGTGAAAGCCTTGGAAACCTCTTCCGACCACAATTTGGGATTTGCTCCCTTCTTGGTGAGGGCTACCAAGGGAGCTGCCAAGGTAGAGAAATGGGGAATGAACTGGCGATAGTAGTTAATGAACCCCATAAAGCGCTGCACCGCTTTAAGAGAGTGGGGTTCTTGCCAGTCCATCACAGCCTGTAGTTTGGTAGGATCCATAGCCAATCCCTGGGTTGAGATGATATAGCCAAGGAAAGGTAAAGGCTCCAGCTCAAACATACATTTCTCTATCTTAGCATAAAGGGAATTTGCCCGTAAGAGGTCAAAGACTCTGCAGTAGGGTTGAGCAATACTTTCTGATATCCAAAAGTATCGGAATCGGAATGGTATCGCCGATACCCAAAAAATATCGGCGATACCCGATACCGATACCGGAAATCCAATGTAAGTCTATGGGAACAAAATATCGGAATTAAAAAAAACCCATTCTTGCCTTGTTGGTTAATTGTACATGAAGGAAAACAACAAAGAGTAATGTAGAATGTATTGGGGAAGGTTGAGAAGACATTAAAGGCATAGATGTTTAACCCAATCAAATGGAATAGCATAAATATTTTTTTTTTAAAGATGTTCGGATTGACGAAGAAATTGACAATGTTGTTAACGTTTTTTCTATTTTGGCAAATATGTATATTTCACAACTTCCATGCTCTTCACCTTTTTAACTTTTGACACACTTTCTCCTTCATAATCTTCAGCAGCATCATCTTTTTCATCAAATTATTCTTCATCTTCACCTTCTTTATCTTCTTCTTAAACTTCTTGCTATTCATCTTTTTGTTAACATTACTCATATTCTTCTTATTAAACTATTATTCTTATTCATATTGTACTTCATCTTCTTCATCATATTCTTATTTGTGACAGAGAATCCTGTACTTGTAATCTGTCAAAGTATGAATTTTTCATCCTTCCGTTCTTGCTATCACAAAAGATTTAAATTACAACAGTATCTGTCCGTGTTCAGTTTAGCCTGCAGCAGCAGGCATTTTCCAGGGGCACCACGAGGAGGAACGGACTCACCCCATACACTGCTTAGTCTTCTTCTGCTTATAATTTAGAGCATATATTTTGCTCTTCATTTTGGTCTTATACTTCATGTTCTTCTGCTTTTTGATCTTCTGCTTATTGTTCTTCTGTCTCTTGTTCTGTATCTTGTAGTTTGTCTTAACCTTCTTAGTCCTGTTTGGTAATCTTTTATTTCTTCTTTGTGATGGTGTTTAGGCTGGTTGGCTTGATGCTCGTCGTCCTTGTGGTCGTCATCTTCTTCGGGGTGGTCATCAGGGTCGTCGTCTTCATTGTTGGAGATCCAGAGTGATTACCCAAAAAAGCATTGAAAAAATCTTCAATTTGTAAATGTAGCAGAAGGTACAAGAGCCAATGCAAGTAACGAGGACCAGCTGACTGTGCTGGAACCCGGAGGGGCAGCAGAAGGAAAAGAGCCAATGGCACAACCGAGGACCAGCTGACGTTACTGGGACACGGTTACTAAGCAGGAGGTACCTGTGCTCCAAAGCACTACCAAGGACCAGCAGACGTTGCTGGAACTCGGATACCGAGATGGAGGCACCTAGGCCAAAGGCACTGCGGAGAACCAGCTGACGGTACTGGAACCCGGACGGGTAGCAGAAGGTACAAGAGCCAATGCAAGTAACGAGGACCAGCTGACTGTGCTGGAACCCGGAGGGGCAGCAGAAGGAAAAGAGCCAATGGCACAACCGAGGACCAGCTGACGTTACTGGGACACGGTTACTAAGCAGGAGGTACCTGTGCTCCAAAGCACTACCAAGGACCAGCAGACGTTGCTGGAACTCGGATACCGAGATAGAGGCACCTAGGCCAAAGGCACTGCGGAGAACCAGCTGACGGTACTGGAACCCGGACGGGTAGCAGAAGGTACAAGAGCCAATGCAAGTAACGAGGACCAGCTGACTGTGCTGGAACCCGGAGGGGCAGCAGAAGGAAAAGAGCCAATGGCACAACCGAGGACCAGCTGACGTTACTGGGACACGGTTACTAAGCAGGAGGTACCTGTGCTCCAAAGCACTACCAAGGACCAGCAGACGTTGCTGGAACTCGGATACCGAGATGGAGGCACCTAGGCCAAAGGCACTGCGGAGAACCAGCTGACGGTACTGGAACCCGGACGGGTAGCAGAAGGTACAAGAGCCAATGCAAGTAACGAGGACCAGCTGACTGTGCTGGAACCCGGAGGGGCAGCAGAAGGAAAAGAGCCAATGGCACAACCGAGGACCAGCTGACGTTTCTGGGACACGGTTACTAAGCAGGAGGTACCTGTGCTCCAAAGCACTACCAAGGACCAGCAGACGTTGCTGGAACTCGGATACCGAGATGGAGGCACCTAGGCCAAAGGCACTTGCGGAGAACCAGCTGACGGTACTGGAACCCGGACGGGTAGCAGAAGGTACCCATGGAAATTTAGGTTGACAGGCCGCGAGCCGGCCGCAGTTACCGAATCCCACAGTACTACAGTGGGTGATTGTCCTATTGTCACAACGGAAACAGCCTTTATTTGCATATCCCGCAGCACACATAGGAAGCACCTAAACTCCAAGCACCATAGAGTCGGCTAACCCGACCACAACACGACAGGACAACTTATTGGAGGCTAAGTGACGTTTACACTGACAGGAAACAGATGGCGTGCTGTAACCAGTCTGGGCAGGAGTGAGTACCCGTGCCAATGACACTTCCGAGCAACAACTGGCGGTGTTGAAGCCCAGGGATGAGAAGACAACAGGGTGGAGGCAGCATGACTTTTTGCCGTTCACACAGCAGGGGAACAGCTGACATTACTGAACCCCAGTAACACAGGAGCAAGTGTTGACAGTGCTAACAGCACTTCCGAGCAACAACTGGCGGTGTTGGAGCCCAGGGATGAGAAGAGAACATGGTGGAGGCAGCAGGACTTTTTGCCGTTCACACAGCAGGGGAACAGCTGACATTACTGAACCCCAGTAACACAGGAGCAAGTGTTGACTGTGCTAACAGCACTTCCGAGCAACAACTGGCGGTGTTGAAGCCCAGGGATGAGAAGAGAACATGGTGGAGGCAGCAGGACTTTTTGCCGTTCACACAGCAGGGGAACAGCTGACATTACTGAACCCCAGTAACACAGGAGCAAGTGTTGACTGTGCTAACAGCACTTCCGAGCAACAACTGGCGGTGTTGTAGCCCAGGGATGAGAAGAGAACATGGTGGAGGCAGCAGGACTTTTTGCTGTTCACACAGCAGGGGAACAGCTGACATTACTGAACCCCAGTAACACAGGAGCAAGTGTTGACTGTGCTAACAGCACTTCCGAGCAACAACTGGCGGTGTTGTAGCCCAGGATGAGAAGAGAACATGGTGGAGGCAGCAGGACTTTTTGCCGTTCACACAGCAGGGGAACAGCTGACATTACTGAACCCCAGTAACACAGGAGCAAGTGTTGACTGTGCTAACAGCACTTCCGAGCAACAACTGGCGGTGTTGGAGCCCAGGGATGAGAAGAGAACATGGTGGAGGCAGCAGGACTTTTTGCCGCTCACACAGCAGGGGAACAGCTGACATTACTGAACCCCAGTAACACAGGAGCAAGTGTTGACTGTGCTAACAGCACTTCCAGGCAACAACTGGCGGTGTTGGAGCCCAGGGATGAGAAGAGAACATGGTGGAGGCAGCAGGACTTTTTGCCGTTCACACAGCAGGGGAACAGCTGACATTACTGAACCCCAGTAACACAGGAGCAAGTGTTGACTGTGCTAACAGCACTTCCAGGCAACAACTGGCGGTGTTGGAGCCCAGGGATGAGAAGAGAACATGGTGGAGACAGCACAGCAGGACTTTTTGCCGTTCACACAGCAGGGGAACAGCTGACATTACTGAACCCCAGTAACACAGGAGCAAGTGTTGACTGTGCTAACAGCACTTCCGAGCATCAACTGGCGGTGTTGGAGCCCAGGATGAGAAGAGAACATGGTGGAGGCAGCAGGACTTTTTGCCGTTCACACAGCAGGGGAACAGCTGACATTTCTGAACCTCAGTAACACAGGAGCAAGTGTTGACTGTGCTAACAGCACTTCCGAGCAACAACTGGCGGTGTTGAAGTCCAGGATGAGAAGAGAACATGGTGGAGGCAGCAGGACTTTTTGCCGTTCACACAGCAGGGGAACAGCTGACATTACTGAACCCCAGTAACACAGGAGCAAGTGTTGACTGTGCTAACAGCACTTCCGAGCAACAACTGGTGGTGTTGTAGCCCAGGGATGAGAAGAGAACATGGTGGAGGCAGCAGGACTTTTTGCCGTTCACACAGCAGGGGAACAGCTGACATTACTGAACCCCAGTAACACAGGAGCAAGTGTTGACTGTGCTAACAGCACTTCCGAGCAACAACTGGCGGTGTTGTAGCCCAGGGATGAGAAGAGAACATGGTGGAGGCAGCAGGACTTTTTGCCGTTCACACAGCAGGGGAACAGCTGACATTACTGAACCCCAGTAACACAGGAGCAAGTGTTGACTGTGCTAACAGCACTTCCGAGCAACAACTGGCGGTGTTGGAGCCCAAGGATGAGAAGAGAACATGGTGGAGGCAGCAGGACTTTTTGCCGTTCACACAGCAGGGGAACAGCTGACATTACTGAACCCCAGTAACACAGGAGCAAGTGTTGACTGTGCTATCAGCACTTCCAGGCAACAACTGGCGGTGTTGGAGCCCAGGGATGAGAAGAGAACATGGTGGAGGCAGCAGGACTTTTTGCCGTTCACACAGCAGGGGAACAGCTGATATTACTGAACCTCAGTAACACAGGAGCAAGTGTTGACTGTGCTAACAGCACTTCCGAGCAACAACTGGCGGTGTTGTAGCCCAGGGATGAAGAAGAGGGAACATGGTGGATGGCAGCTCAGAACTTTTTGCCGTCACACAGCAGGGGAACAGCTGACATTACTGAACCCCAGTAACACAGGAGCAAGTGTTGACTGTGCTAACAGCACTTCCGAGCAACAACTGGCGGTGTTGGAGCCCAGGGATGAGAAGAGAACATGGTGGAGGCAGCAGGACTTTTTGCCGTTCACACAGCAGGGGAACAGCTGACATTACTGAACCCCAGTAACACAGGAGCAAGTGTTGACTGTGCTAACAGCACTTCCAGGCAACAACTGGCGGTGTTGGAGCCCAGGGATGAGAAGAGAACATGGTGGAGGCAGCAGGACTTTTTGCCGTTCACACAGCAGGGGAACAGCTGACATTACTGAACCCCAGTAACACAGGAGCAAGTGTTGACTGTGCTAACAGCACTTCCGGCAACAACTGGCGGTGTTGGAGCCCAGGGATGAGAAGAGAACATGTGGAGGCAGCAGGACTTTTTGCCGTTCACACAGCAGGGGAACAGCTGACATTACTGAACCCCAGTAACACAGGAGCAAGTGTTGACTGTGCTAACAGCACTTCCAGGCAACAACTGGCGGTGTTGGAGCCCAGGGATGAGAAGAAACAGGGTGGAGGCAGCAGGACTGTTTGCCGTACACACAGCAGGGGAACAGCTGAATTACTGAACCCCAGTAACACAGGAGCAAGTGTTGACTGTGCTAACAGCACTTCCGAGCAACAACTGGCGGTGTTGTAGCCCAGGGATGAGAAGAGAACATGGTGGAGGCAGCAGGACTTTTTGCCGTTCACACAGCAGGGGAACAGCTGACATTACTGAACCCCAGTAACACAGGAGCAAGTGTTGACTGTGCTAACAGCACTTCCGAGCAACAACTGGCGGTGTTGGAGCCCAGGGTCAAGAGGATGTTTAAATACTATATCAAGTATTTTCCTTGTTACGTGTCAATTAAAAATGTCTATACTCCAAACAAGAGAAATATAACCTTTAGTACCATAAGATGATGATTTTACTTAAAAAAATATATGTAAATTAATAATTTACAAACATAAACGCATACATTAACATGTTGAAAAGCAATGCAAACCACAATTAAAATAGGTTAAATAATCTGCTATACGGTTTAAAATAAAAGCATACAAGTACATATCAGAATCCATTAATGATGGCTAAGTAACAGTATGTACACCATTTTTATTGTGTAGACAATGAATGGCTGACTTAAAAACATAATCAGCATTACAAGTTATCTTTGACATTCATAAAACTTTACATTTGGTGAATAATATCACTAAATTTTTTTTAAAAATATCTAAAATTTCCATCATGTAATACTGATAATATGTGCCAATCATTTATATTAACAAACAAAAAATTTAAAAAGTGCATAGTGCAGAGTGAAAACAGATATTTATGCCTGACTGTGGACTTGCAAGCATGACAACGGATAGATAAGGTATATATAGATGAGACTGCATAGCCACAGATGGTGAATGGCGATGTAATACTGTACCTCAATAAAGTGTGCGTTACTACTACATCCTTTTTTTTATATAGCTTTATAAAAGGTTACGTGCATGTATGGTTGCGACTTTGTTTGGACGCACAGACTGGCTTCCTGCTGTGACGCGTTGGGTATTGGAGCGTCTGTACGTCTTATGACGCAGACTAACATTCACGGTGCGCATCGTTCATCATCGCAAGCGTACCGACAACACAAAGGCGTTGTCATGACTGCTTTACTCAGTAAACATGCACCTATGATGAAACATACACGCATGTGCCCTATTACATAACAAGCTACAAGAAAAACGAGTGTGAGGTGTGACACAGCTGTTTTGTTAAGGTACAGTATTATATCGACATTGTACAGGTGTCGCTATTCAGTCTGATAAATAGATATCATTCACCTATTCTATCAGTTGTCGTTCTTTCAGCACCACTTACAGGTATATATTTTGCTATTGTGACTATGCACTATTGACTTTACCAAGGTAATGCATGATTTTTGTTAGCGATTATCATGTTTACATGAAGGACCTTTATGATATGGGCTGTTAACTTTCTAATTAAATATGTATTTTTTAAAATGACACAAATATAAGTAATGTTGAAGAGGACTATTCCTACATGCATTGTTTGCACAATATTACAGGTGTACATCACGTCCCTTAATCAACATTGGATTATTATATTTACTTGTATGCTTTTATTTAAAAGGCAAGAACACTGAAGTATAACCTTCGCACTGCAGCAGTTGTCAAAGTTCAACCCACATTATGCACTTCCAACATTGCAGCATTTGAGTCATGATGTGAGTTGGATTTGTCTAAGCTATGGAGTGACAAGGTTGACCATCAGTATCCTATAGCATAAGTAGGCTTTTGTGTTTGCATTTGTTTTCGACATGTGCATATCTGTAATAATATGTCACAATTATTTTGTTACAGATTTGTGACAAAGACTAATCATTTTATGGTTTTAAAGTTGACGTTTCAAATGTTTACAGCTTAGAAATCAGGGTGTAGCCTCATATCTATGTGTAGCACTAGACACTTTGACATGTCATGTTTTTTTCACCATGATTAGGTAGCTAGCAGTAATTTTTGCCGGACACACAGCAGGGGAACAGCAGGCGTTACTGAACCCCACAAACACATCAGCGATTGTTTTCATCTGTGCATCTAACACTTCTGAGCAGCAACTGGCGGTGTTGAAGCCCAGGGTCAAGGAGGGTGTAGGCAGAGGCCTAGTATGAGATGTTTGAAGTTGAAGTTGTAGTTAGCAGCAGTAATTTTTGCCAGACACACAGCAGGGGAACAGCAGGCGTTACTGAACCCCACAAACACATCAGCGATTGTTTTCATCTGTGCATATAACACTTCTGAGCAGCAACTGCGGTGTTGAAGCCCAGGGTCAAGGAGGGTGTAGGCAGAGGCCTAGTATGAGATGTTGTTGAAGTTGTAATTAGCAGCAGTAATTTTTGCCAGACACACAGCAGGGGAACAGCAGGCGTTACTGAACCCCACAAACACATCAGCGATTGTTTTCATCTGTGCATCTAACACTTCTGAGCAGCAACTGGCGGTGTTGAAGCCCAGGGTCAAGGAGGGTGTAGGCATAAAATATTGAGTTATTGCCTTGTTACGTGGCCATTGCAAATGTATGTACTTCAAACAAGAATAAATGAAGTTTTACTAGGACAATAAAATGATGAATTTCAATTCCAAGAATAGAAAAATATTTATACTTGAGAGTCCTCTGTGGTTGATACCGTTTAATGGCTAACTGAAAATATGGTAACAAATTCCAAGCTTTCGAGACTACTCAGGTCTCTTCATCAGGCTAGACTAAAACAAAAAATGAAGAATCACATATTTCTACACACAACAGGACACAGGAATAGGTAAGACAAGTGAGGGAGGGACAAGTGAGGAGAGACCGGCCAAAAAATGAGAACAAGGATGAATTATCAGCGCCACACAATAAGAGAAAAAATAATGGATTTACCTGTGGCAAAACACTTTTGTATGCCCGGTCATAGCATGATGGATATGGAATTACTGGTATTAAAATATAACTTCAAATATGAGAAAGATACAAAGGTTTCAGAATATAAGCTCATCATGACCTTTGACACTGTTAGTGATGGAATGAATAGATCACACGGATTTATGTCATTCTATATCAATTAAGGAATCTGCGTCTCTGCCCTTCCAGGGTCATGAAAACACAAAACCAGACCCCAATCAGAGGGCAATAAAACTTTCTATCCTTATCTAGGAACTGTTCCAATATTTATGTTCATCCCTCTGTGATAATGACAGTTCTGCTACACGTCACTTACTTGTCTTACCTATTGCACTATTCCTGTGTCCTGTTGTGTATAGAAATATGTGATGCTTCATTTTTTGTTTTAGTCTTTGCCTGATGAAGAGACGTGAGTAGCCTCTAAAGCTTGCAATTTGTTACCATCTTTTCAGTTATCCATTAAAAGGTATCAACCGCTGCGGACTCTCAAGTCTAAATATTTTTCTATCTACTGGCTAACACGGTACGAAGATACACATGTTTCCTAACTTCAAGAATAAAAATAAAGACACTGCAAATATAAACGCATATATGCACATGCCAACAAGAAATGGAACAACACACCACCCAAAAAATTGGTTACAAAATATAGTGTTGTAAATTTAAGAATAAAAGTCCATTTTTGTATTTATGAATAATGCTTAAGGAACGCTATGTTAAACCATAACATAGTGAAGACAATGGATTTTGTAATAGTCACTCATCATCATCATCATTGCAATTTAGATGTGACAGTCACAGACATTTCAATTATTTAAGTTAATAAAATCGTTACTTTGTACAGCATGTATGACATGTCCAGCATGGACTCATCAATGTGATGACACAATAATGTACGATAAAAAATAACCATTTAAAAAAACATTATGCATTGTCACAATTTAAGTGTGTGCCTGCAAGTGTAGGTGAAACAAAGGCTACGGATAGCAAAGGTATATTCTATGTCTGTATCAGACAGTGGACAGCCTCTGATGGGTAATGGCGATGTTATACTGTACGTCAATAAAGTCTGCGGCTGCAATCATGCATTTTTTGCTTGTACAGTATTGAAGAGGGTAAAAGCATGTCTGGTTGCGCAAGGCTTTATCCGTCAACACTACCTTCCTACTGTCACGCGTAGGGTAGGGTAGCGTGTGTCAATTAGATGACTCTATAAAATGTGACGTTACGCAGCGTTATTGCGCCCTAGGGACGCCAAAAATACGACAGCAGTAATCATTTACTGTCTAATACTCCACCTATGACCAACAAAAAAAGACCGTTCCCTCTTTAACAATCTACAAGACTAACAAGCATAATGGTTGATGCTGACTTTATTGAGGTACAGTATTACATCGACATTGTCCATGAGTAACTATGCACTGTGATACCTATATACCATTATTAATTTATATCTGTTGTGGTTGTTTCAACAGCTCTTGCAGGTATAACTACCTATTGTCAGTATGCATGATGCACTTTCTAGATGTAATAATTTATTATTGCACATTATTACCAGGTTTAGATGCTGGCCATTTCATATATGGTGTGTGAAGTTACAGTTGGCATCAGTATGTGTATTTTATAATGTCTGTCATAAATAAAACTCGTGATGATGATGATGAGGATTTTATGATTCGTACATCCATTGACTGCATTATCTTACAGGTACAGATAAAGTTCCTTAAAAAGCATTAATTGATAAGTATGAAATGTACTTTTATGTATTAATTTCAAAAAGTGAAGACTATGTTTTAGTTTTTGTTACCATTTCTAATAGACATGTGCAGATATGCGCTGTGATGACAAATTATTATTTGTCCATATTTGTCATAAAAATTTATCATTCTAGGCCTGGAAAACTTCACAATTTCCTGTTTTAAGCATAACAATCAGGGTGACGGCTCTTCCCTATTTGGAGCATGTTCGACATGGGTTTTTCTGTGCATGTGTAGGGAACAGGAGACTTCTTGCCGGACACACAGCAGGGGAACAGCTGGCGTTACTGAACCCCACTAACACTATAGCTTGCGTATTGGTCTGTGGACACGACACTTCTGAGCAGCAACTGGCAGTGTTGTAGCCCAGGGAGTAGAGTTCAGGTGGTAGAAAGATGAACATAACAGGAGACATGGATAACGTTGCGAACCAGTTATTTAATCTGAAAATGGACAGACAAATTCAGGCGAGATCCATGCCTTGTTCATTTTCAGAAAAGTAAGCCGGTCTAAATTATCGGAGGATAGTCTCATGCGACGGTCTGTTAGTACACCACCTGCAGCACTAAAGACGCGCTCCGATAATACACTGGCAGCAGGGCAAGCCAGCACCTCCAATGCATACTGGCTAAGCTCTGGCCATGTATCCAGCTTAGAGACCCAAAACTTGAATGGGGAAGAGCCATCTGGGAGTACACTGAGAGGGAAAGACATGTAGTCTGTCACCATCTTACGGAAACGTTGCCTCCTGCTGACTGGAGCCGTCTCGGATGGTGTAGACATTTGTGGCGCTGCCACAAAACTTCGCCACATTTGGAACATACTGGTCTTGCCCTGTGCAGAGGCGCTGCTTGTGCTCCCTCTTGTTGCAGAGCTGTCTCCACTGCCTCGACGCACAGAGCTGCTTTGTAAAGCAGTAGCAGCAGCAGTGCTCTCGGCTGGAATGGAGAACATTATGGATTGCACCAGTGTGTCTTGGTACTCCCGCATTTTACGCTCCCGGTTCAACGGTGTGATGAGGCTTTGTAAGTTGTCCCGGTAGCGAGGGTCTAGGAGGGTGTACACCCAATAATCAGACGTGGTGAGAATGTGGGCGATGCGGCGGTCGTTTCTCAGGCACTGCAGCATGAAATCAACCATGTGCTGCAGACTCCCAACTGGCCAAGAAGCGCTGTCCCCTGCAAGAGGCATCATCTCTGCCTGCTCTGCATCACCCCACCCTCGCTCTACATACTGACTAGAGCGTTGTGTACCTCCCTCTGGAGCGATGTCTTCCTCCTCCATTGACTCCTCCTCATCCTCCTCACAAAGTGAGCCCTGCCCAGCCCTTTGTGAGGAACCACGTTGCGCTGACTGTCCAGAAGGTGATGGAATTTGTGACTCCTCATCCTCCACCTCTTCCAAAACCTCATCCCTTAGTGCTTGCAGTGTTTTTTGAAGCAGGCAGATAAGGGGGACAGTCAGGCTGACTAGTGCATCATCTGCACTCGCCATCCGCGTTGACTCATCAAACGCACGCAAAACGTGGCAGATGTCCTTCATAGAGGCCCACTCAGTAGTGGTGAAGTGTGAACGGTGCAAATTGCGAGTTGATTGCGCCTGATGCAGCTGATACTCCATTACTGCTGGCTGCTGCTCACACAACCGCTCCAACATATGTAACGTGGAATTCCACCTGGTGGGTACGTCACATATGATGCGATCTTCAGGAAGGCGAAATCTGACTTGCAGAGCTGCAATGCGCGATCTGGCCATGCTGGAACGTCGCAAGTGAGCGTACTCTAGGCGGACCTTGTGCAGCAGTGCATCAAGATCCGGATAGTCCCTCAAAAAACTCTGCACGACCAAGTTGAGCACATGTGCCAGACATGGTATGTGAGTGAGGTTGCCAAGGCCCAGAGCTGCCACCAGATTTCGGCCATTGTCACACACTACCAAGCCTGGCTGGAGATTCGCTGGCAAAAACCACACGTCGCTCTCCTGCTTGATGGCATTCCAGAGCTCCTGCGCTGTGTGGCTTCGATTCCCCATGGAAATTAATTTCAGGACGGCCTGTTGACGTTTGGCCACGGCTGTGCTCATATCGGTCGCATCAGGTAAGCGTTCACGGGTCCATGTGGAGGTAGACCGTGACGGCTCCTGCAGCGATGATTCTGAGGAACTGGAGTAGGAGGAGGAGTCAATGTGGACAGACTTGATTCCTGCAATCCTTGGAGTTGGCAGAACACATACAGCGCCACTCGCAAGATCTGTACCCGGCTCCACAACATTGACCCAATGGGCAGTGAGGGAAAGGTATCGTCCCTGGCCATGGGTACTGGTCCACGCATCGGTGGTCAGGTGGACCTTGCTACTGACGGCGTTTAGTAGCGCATGTTTAATTTTTCCCTCAACATGCTTTTGCAGACCAGGGACGGCTTGCCTGCTGAAATAAAATCGGCTGGGCACATTGTATTGTGGGACTGCCAATGCCATTAAGTTACGGAAACTGTCAGTCTCCACTAGCCTGAATGACAGCATTTCAAGGGACAGGAGTTTTGCAATGCCAGCATTCAGAGCCTGTGCTCGTGGATGGTTTGCCGAGTATGGCCGTCTTTTATCCCATGCCTGTGCTACCGATGGCTGTTTTGTGGCCTGGGAGTGTGAGGATGACAGGGAACTTGCAGCTGTGGGTGGAATAACACTGGGTCTCTGGACAACAGTGACAGAGGTTCTTCCATGGCGATCCTGTGAGGAAGCCGAACCAGCTTTGTGTGAGAGGGAGGAAGAGGCTCCAACACGAGCTGAAGATGTAGGTGCTGCTGTAGGTTGGCCTACATCTCCAGTGTGTCTTTGTAACTCAACCACGTGCTTTGACCGCACATGTTTCCACATATTTGTGGTATTAAGGTTACTGACACTTTTACCTCTTTTTACTTTTTGATTACACAGCTTGCATTTGACATAGCAAATATCATCTGCAAGTGTGTCAAAAAAGGACCACGCAGTGCAAGTCCTGGGAGCGCCCGTTTTGGCTGTTGGAAGAGAACTGCTACGAACGGGTGCCAAACTGGAGGCTACAGGCAACCGAGTCTGCAGCCTACCTCTCCCTACTGTTTGGACCGTTGGGGCAATCTCTTCCTCAGAGCTGCTACCACCACCTTCCTGTTCCTCACGCCATGTTGGGTCTTGGACCTCATCATCTCCACTACCCTCTTCCAACACCTGCTGCTGTTGGGTGGTCTGGCCAGCACCATGATCAACAGAAACTGGCACCTGAGTCTCATCATCATCAGATGCGTTCTGCGGTGTGCTGACCATCGGCACTGGCTCACCCACCTCTTCAGATTCAGAGAGACACAGCTGTTGCGCATCACTGCATACTGCCTCTTCTTCACATTCCAGAATGCTGCTTGGCTGGGCCCCTGTTTGCAAGCCAACAGATTCTGAGAACAGAAGCAGAGACTCAGCTGGCTCCAGTTCAGAACTCTCTGACTGCCTGGGCAATTTGGCAGGCGGTGAAGAGACAGATGGTTGTTCAACAGTGCTGTGGTCCTGAGAGGACGTGGAAGCAAATGAAGTCGATGCATTGGCTGCCATCCAACCAACAACGGCTTCAATTTGTTCTTCCCGCAGCAGGGGGGTATGCTGAGCTCCTACAAAAGTGCGCATAAAGGAACGCTCACGGGGAAAACTGGTGGATGCTGTGTCACTGGGTGCGGCAGCAGCCACAGAATCCCCACGTCTTCTCCCTGCTGAAACTCCACGGCCACGACCACGTGCCTTACTCCCTGCCTTCTTCATCTTGGTAGATTGATAAAGAAAGTCAGAAAAGTTATAAGGCCTAAGTGTGGTTATTCCTCAGAGACTGCAGTGAACACTGCAGACAACTGTTCAGTAGCTGTGAAAGGCCCCTTTGTGTACTTCTATAGTGTTTGCAACCAATGTATTGTATACGGATGGAAGCGCGTCACACTAATAGATTAGATTTTTTTCAAATATAATGGAGCAGCACCAATTAGAGAAAAATGTGAAGGATGAGGCAGTGACACACGCTCAGCAGACTACAACCAGCAGTGGTTGAAGAACTAACTGGAGCGTAATCTGCACTCAAAAAATGAAAAGCTCACAGACTACAGTGAACACTGCAGACAACTGTTCAGTAGCTGTGAAAGGCCCCTTTGTGTACTTCTATAGTGTTTGCAACCAATGTATTGTATACGGATGGAAGCGCGTCACACTAATAGATTAGATTTTTTTTCAAATATAATGGAGCAGCACCAATTAGAGAAAAATGTGAAGGATGAGGCAGTGACACACGCTCAGCAGACTACAACCAGCAGTGGTTGAAGAACTAACTGGAGCGTAATCTGCACTCAAAAAATGAAAAGCTCACAGACTACAGTGAACACTGCAGACAACTGTTCAGTAGCTGTGAAAGGCCCCTTTGTGTACTTCTATAGTGTTTGCAACCAATGTATTGTATACGGATGGAAGCGCGTTACACTAATAGATTAGATTTTTTTCAAATATAATGGAGCAGCACCAATTAGAGAAAAATGTGAAGGATGAGGAAGTGACACACGCTCAGCAGACTACAACCAGCAGTGGTTGAAGAACTAACTGGAGCGTAATCTGCACTCAAAAAATGAAAAGCTCACAGACTACAGTGAACACTGCAGACAACTGTTCAGTAGCTGTGAAAGGCCCCTTTGTGTACTTCTATAGTGTTTGCAACCAATGTATTGTATACGGATGGAAGTGCGTTACACTAATAGATTAGATTTTTTTCAAATATAATGGAGCAGCACCAATTAGAGAAAAATGTGAAGGATGAGGCAGTGACACACGCTCAGCAGACTACAACCAGCAGTGGTTGAAGAACTAACTGGAGCGTGATCTGCACTCAAAAAATCAAAACCTCACAGACTGCAGTGAACACTGAAACACAACTGTTCACTATCTGTGAAAGGCTCCTTTCTGTACTTCTATAGTGTTTGCAACCAATGTATTGTATACGGATGGAAGCGCGTCACACTAATAGATTAGATTTTTTTCAAATATAATGGAGCAGCACCAATTAGAGAAAAATGTGAAGGATGAGGCAGTGACACACGCTCAGCAGACTACAACCAGCAGTGGTTGAAGAACTAACTGGAGCGTGATCTGCACTCAAAAAATCAAAACCTCACAGACTGCAGTGAACACTGAAACACAACTGTTCACTATCTGTGAAAGGCTCCTTTCTGTACTTCTATAGTGTTTGCAACCAATGTATTGTATACGGATGGAAGCGCGTCACACTAATAGATTAGATTTTTTTCAAATATAATGGAGCAGCACCAATTAGAGAAAAATGTGAAGGATGAGGCAGTGACACACGCTCAGCAGACTACAACCAGCAGTGGTTGAAGAACTAACTGGAGCGTGATCTGCACTCAAAAAATCAAAACCTCACAGACTGCAGTGAACACTGAAACACAACTGTTCACTATCTGTGAAAGGCTCCTTTCTGTACTTCTATAGTGTTTGCAACCAATGTATTGTATACGGATGGAAGCGCATCACACTAATAGATTAGATTTTTTCAAATATAATGGAGCTGCACCAATTCCACAAAATAAAATAAAAAAAAGAGTCAGTGAGTGACACGTGCAGATGCCTACAAACAGCGGTGGATGCAGAGCAAACTGCAGCGTCACCTGCACTCTCACACACACCTTGTACAGAGCTGTTAAAACAACACTGGCAAAAGGAAGCTTTACACAGCGGTTGGTAAACTAGCCTGCCTAAAGCACAGTACACAAAATCGCAATGTCTAACTGTCCCTCAAAGTCAGCAGAACAGCGTTCTGTCCCTAACTGAGTTTACAGCACAGTGACGCTAAAATGGCGGCGGCGCCTTTTATAGTGCATTCTGACATCATTTCAGCAGCCAATCACAGCCATGCCATTAGTTAAGATGACCGCAGCATTACAGGATGTGCCCACACTTCATAAGATTCCTCATTGGCTGACTAAAATCACATTGCCTCTCAAAGAATTATGGGAACTTCCGATTCCGGTATACGATATTGGAAAAATATCGGAACTAAGTATCGGAATTCCGATACAGCGAATATCGGCCGATACCCGATACTTGCGGTATCGGAATGCTCAACACTACTCTGCAGACATCTCTCCGGTGGGAGTCAATATCTGGAGAGAAGATGAGTATATCATACAGATAGACTACGACCGAGGTGGAGAGCATATCCCGGAAGATGTCATTGACAAAGTCTTGGAAAACGGCTGAGGCATTACAGAGCCCAAAGAGCATCACCAGATATTCGTAATGCCCATCCCTGGTATTAAAAGCCGTCTTCCATTCGTCCCCCTCACGGATGCGAATCAGGTTATAAGCACCGCGCAGATCTAGTTTAGTAAATACCCTTGCTCCCTGGAGCCTATCAAAGAGCTCAGAAATCAGGGGCAACGGGTACTTGTTCTT
>JARQOD010006039.1:0-44929 GCA_033576555.1 Oophaga sylvatica | reverse complement strand
GGGTTGGCTTTCCGTACTGCAAATATCGGGTATCGGCCGATATTGGCTGTATCGGAATTCCGATTCCGAGTTCCGATATTTTCGTCATATCGGATACCGGAATCGGGATTGTCACTGTCACTGTCAGTGTCCGTCGGTCGGGTCTGTCAGGAGTCAGCGGCACTTACCTGGCAGAAGATCTCCGGCGGTCACGTCCTGGACTGCTTCATGGCCGCAATCTTCTTTCCCCGGCGGTCAGATGCAGTTTCTCGCGATAACTGCAGTCACTGCTGGGTAATCCCGGCCGTAAAGCAGTCAGTCCGATGACGTCACCGCCGGGGAAGCAGGTAATCAGCTGTGCTGCGTCGCGATGACAGGCTCTGCCTGTCATTGCGATGTAGCAGAGTTGGATCGTCGTGGGACTGTCGTTATGGACTGCGTCGGACAGGTGGTATACTGTTGGTTTGTTTTTTTTCTTTTTTTACAGGGGATCGATGGCGTCGCAGGAATGAGAGAGTAATAAAATTAATGAAAACTGTGTTGTCTCTTTTATTTCATTAAAATACTTTTTTCTTGCTTTGTCTTTTTTTTATACATTTAATAACTTTGGGATTAATAATGGATCGGTGTCTTATTGACACCTCTCCATTATTAACCGGGCTTATTGTCACCGTGCAATCAACGGTGACATTAACCCCTTATTACCCCGCTTGCCACCGCTACAGGGCAAGTGGGAAGAGCCGGGTAAAGTGCCACAATTGGCACATCTTTTGATGCGCCAAATGTGGGGCTGCTGTAGCCTGGTATTATCAGGCTGTTGAGGGCCAAAATCCATGGGCCTTGACAGTCTTTTAATACCAGGCCGCAGCAGTCTGCATTTTACTTGGCTGATTAACAAAAATAGGGGGGATCCCCACGCCGTTTTTTTTTCGAGGGGATCCCCTATTTTTGTTAACCAGCCAAGCTAAGCAGACTGCTGTGGCCTGGTATTATCAGGCTGGCAAGGTCCATGGATATTGGATCCTTACCAGCCTGAAAAACCAGGCCTCAGTGGTCTGCTTCATCTGGCTGGTTAACAAAAATAGGGGGGACCCCACGCCAATTTTTTTCGAGGGGATCCCCTATTTTTGTTAATCAGCCAAGATATGCAGACTGCTGTGGCCTGGTATTATCAGGCTGGCAAGGTCCATGGATCTTGGCTCCTTAACAGCCTGAAAATCCAGGCCTCAGCGGTCTGCTTCATCTGGCTGGTTAACAAAAATAGGGGGGACCCCACGCCAATTTTTTTCGAGGGGATCCCCTATTTTTGTTAATCAGCCAAGATATGCAGACTGCTGTGGCCTGGTATTATCAGGCTGGCAAGGTACATGGATCTTGGCTCCTTAACAGCCTGAAAATCCAGGCCTCAGCGGTCTGCTTCATCTGGCTGGTTAACAAAAATAGGGGGGACCCCACGCCATTTTTTTTTCGAAGGGAACCCCTATTTTTGTTAATCAGTTCCCTCTGACGTCACTGATTGTGTCCCTGGCTGACCTGAAGTGAAAGTGGAAAGCAATCAATTAAGCTTTCCACTTAAGGGCCCGTCTCACATAGCGATATCGCTACCGAGATCGCTGCTGAGTCACTAGTTTTGTGACACAGCAGCGAGCTCACCAGCGATATCGCTGTGTGTGACATTCAGCGACGATCAGCCCCCTGCCGGGTATCGCTGATCGTCGCTGAAATGTCAGGACTCAGGACCTTTTTTTGATCGCTGGTTTCCCGCTGACAGGCACACATCGCTGCGTGTGACAGGCGGGAGACCAGCGATCCGCTGGTAACCAAGGTACACAGCGGGTTTCCAGGCGCGGGGCTGTGCCTAGAAACCCGCTGTGTACCTTGGATACCAGCGCCCTGATGCAGGGAGCTGGTATCCAAGGTACACAGCGGGTTTCCAAGCGCTGAGCGGTGCCTGGAAACCCGCTGTGTACCTTGGTTACCAGCGGATCGCTGGTCTCCCGCCTGTCACACGCAGCGATGCGTGCCTGTCAGAGGGAAACCAGCGATCAAAAAAAGGTCCTGACATTTCTGCGACGATCAGCGATACCCGGCAGGGGGGCTGATCGTCGCTGAATGTCACACACAGCGATATCGCTGGTGAGCTCGCTGCTGCGTCACAAAACTAGTGACTCAGCAGCGATCTCGGTAGCGATATCGCTATGTGAGACGGGCCCTTAAGCGATGTTACCCGCAGTGTCGCTGTCCCAGATCGCTGCCTGAGCTGCCTGTTTGGCAGCTCAGCAGCGATCATGTAGCGATACACCAGCGATCCTGACAAGTGCATATCGTTGTCGGGATCGCTGGTGTATCGTTATGTGACACCCAGCCTTTACTCTCCTGTCAGGCAGGAGAGGAACTCATTCATTTGGGGTTTACTGTGAGGCTGCAGCATTAGCTGCGGTCCCTTCAGTAAACATTAACCCTTTCTGAAGGATTACACCGTGGGACCTGACTGTGCATGGGATAGGTAAGAATAATTTTGCTTTTTTATTTTATTTTTATTACAGTAAATGGTTTTTGCAGTAAAATAAAAGATGGTCAAAAACATGTGTCTTTATTTCATTAAAATGATTTTTAATTAAAGTGTGTGTGTTTTATTTTTATTTCATGCAATAGGATTAATAATTGATAGTTGTCTAATTGACAGCTCTCAATTATTAACCTGGCTTAAGGTCACCTTTCAATAGCAAGGTGGCTTTAACCCCATATTAACCCATTCGCCACCGCTACAGGGCAATGGGAATAGACGGGCAAAGTGCCAGAAAGAGCGAATCTAATTATAGATTTGTCTTTCCTGGGGTGTCTGGGGGCAGATGTTAGTAGCCGGGGGGGGGGGCAAAAATAATGGTCCCTCTCTGGGCTATTATTATCTGCCCCCACTCACTGGCTTTGTCTGTCTGGTTGCGAAAATAGGGCGGGAGCCCACGCATTTTTTTTCAGCAATTTTACACCTCATATATATATATACATGTCATTGAATTTGTGACACATATATATATATATTTATATTTGTAGTTCATACACTTCTACATAGTATAATAGCCGCTAATTCAATTGCCGGCTTTTGTGAAAATGCAGAACCCGACATGAAATGACACTTGGTGTACATAGGGTTAACCATGTCTTTTCATGTCCTTTGCTATCTAATTTGCACAAACAATTAAATCAGACTATGTGTGCAAAATTTCACACCTGTAGGGGTTAATTAAAGGTGTAAATTCGTAGCAAAAAAGTCCGTTTTTTTTACAACGAATTTACACCTTTAATTAACCCCTACAGGTGTGAAATTTTGCACACATAGTCTGATTTAATTGTTTGTGCAAATCAGATAGCAAACGACATGAAAAGACATGGTTAACCCTATGTACACCAAGTGTCATTTCATGTCGGGTGCTTCTGTCTTTTCACTGAAGCCGACTTTACCCGGCAATTGAATCAGAGGATATTTTACTATGTAGAAGTGTATAAACTATACATATATGTATATATATGTCACAATGACATGTATATATATATATATATATGTATTCTATGTGTGTATATTTAGTGTTTACAAGGAAAGAATGGGTTTTTTTTAGTTGCGATATTTTGTTCCCATAGACTTACATGGGACTTCCGGTATCGGTATCGGGTATCGCCGATATTTTAGTGATATCGGCGATACCATTCCGATTCCGATACTTTAGGATATCGGAAAGTATCGCTCAACTCTAGTGGTGAGCACTTTGATCCCCCAAGTGCTTCACAGAAGTTTATAACGTAGAGCCGTGAAAATAAAAAAAATCATATTTTTTTCCACAAAAATAATCTTTTTGCCTCCAAATTTTTATTTTTATAAAGGTAACAGGAGAAATAGGACCCCAAAAGCTATTGTGCAATTTGTCCTGAGTACGCTGATACCCCATATGTGGGGGGGAACCACTATTTTGACATATGGCAGAGCTCGGAAGGGAAGGAGCACTGTTTTTAAATGCAGACTTTGATGGAGTGGTTTGCGGGTGTCATGTCGCTCTTGGAGAGCCCCTGATGTGCCTAAACAGTAGAAACCCCCCACAAGTGAACCCATTTTGAAAACTAGACCCCCCATGGAACTTATCTAGATGTGTGGTCAGCACTTTGAACCCCCAAGGTCTTCACAGAAGTTTATAACGTAGAGCCATGAAAATGAAAAAAATCATATTTTTTTCCACAAAAATGACCTTCTTGCCCTCAAATTTTTATTTTTATATGGGTAACAGGAGAAATAGGACCCCAAAAGTTGATGTGTATTTTGTCCTGAGTATGCTGATATCCCATATGTGGGGGGGAACCACTGTGATCGCCTTACTGCGATCTTTGGAGGCACAATGAACAAATCCACAAAAGGTGAAGAATTGTTTTTCTTTTTTGCGCCGTTCCTCGTGCGGTATTAGTGATTAGGCGACTTTATTCCTCGGATCGGTGCGATTACAGTGATGCCAGATTTATACCCTTTTTCATGCTTAGCTTCTGTCACACTCTAAAAGACGCTTTTTTTTGGAAGAATTTTTTGTAAGAAATTTTTGCATCGCCGTATTTTGAGAGCTATAATTTTTCCATATTTCGTCCGACAGAGTTATCTGTGGGCTTATTTTTTGCGGGACGAGCTGACGTTTTTATTGGTACCATATTCGGGCACATAACGTTTTTTGATCGCTTCCTATTCTGATTTTTGTGGAAGCAGAATGAACAAAAAACAGCAATTCAGGAATTGTTTTTTTTCCTCCGTTCCGCGTGTGATAAAATTGATAAAGCAGCTTTATTCTTCGGGTGACTGCGATTACAGCGATACCTCATTTATATATTTTTTAATGTTTTGGCATTTTTTACACAATAGAAAATTTTATAGAAAAAATAATTATTTTTGCATTAGTTTATTCTGCAAGCTATAACTTTTTTATTTTTTCGCTGATGATGCTGTATAGCAGCTTGTTTTTTGCGGGACAAGATGACGTTTTCAGTGGTACCATGATTATTTATATCCGACTTTTTGATCACGTGTTATTGCACTTTATAATTTACTACTTTTTTGTGTTTTTTTTACAGCTTTCACTGAAAGGGTTAACTAGGGTTACACTTTTATAGATGGGATTTTTATGGATGCGGCGATACCAAACGTGTATTTTTTTTGTTTTTTGTTTTTTTTATTACATAAAAATGTGTATTTTTTAGGGGAATTTTTTAAAATTATTTTTTAATATTTTTTTACAATTTTTTTTAAAAAATGCTTTTTTTAACTTGTCCCTTTATGGGACTTTCACTTTTTTACTTTTTATCGCAGTTACAATGCATTGCAATGCATTGTGCCTATAGTGAAAGCTGCTGTGACCATGATCACAGCAGCTTTCCGTAACAAGATGACCCGGGGGTTGTCATGACAACCCCCGGGTCATCAAGGCAGAGATCGGGCCCTGCAAATACATTGCAGGGTGCCGATCTGAGGCAGAGGGAGCTCCCGACCCTCTGCCTCTCCCCCTGAGCGCTGCGATTGCGCTCGATCGCAGCAGTCAGGGGGTTAACAGCCAGGGGCGGCGGGGGCGCCGCTCCCGGCTGTCAGTGCAGGAAGCTCGGCCACTGCAGCGCTGAGCTCCTGCACTGATCGGGCAGAAGAGGCTGAAATTTCAGCCTCTTGTGCCTGATCGCTGCTGTGTTTGGTCAGTCACATTGACTGACCAATCACAGCGCTGTAGGTGCGGGGACCGACGTCAAAAGGTCCCCGCACTGCTTGCCGTGCCTGTCAGCTGTCTGTGAAAGCTGTCGGCACTGAACTACCACTGCGTGTTTACGTGCACAGTCCGTCAAGGTGCCAAAACTGACACCTTGCCAAGACGGACTGTGCACGTCATTGGACATTAAGGGGTTAAGAATATCTCTGCCCATCCAGATACCTGCTCAGTAAGGGTGGATTTTGGGAAGCATGTAGAATGTCCCTATTCTTGGACTCTATGACTATTGGACTTGGACTGTTACAAGGAACTTGGTTAGTTCCTTGTAATAGCCCTGTGTAGGATCCGACTCCAGTTTTTTGTAGTAGTGTGCGTCCATAAGTTGTCTGTTTGCTTACTTCATATAGTCGGATGTGTTCATCATGACTATTACACCACTCATGTCAGCAGGTTTAATGATGATTGCTTTGTTGGTTTCAAAGACAATATGTCCTTTCTCTCCTGGGAACTGATGTTGGATGCTTGTCTCCTCAAGGAATCATCTTCTACATTACAAAACTAAAGAAGAAAATAAACCGGGTGCCTTTAGTGGTCACCTACAATCCAAATCAGGAGGAGCTAAGGGGAGCTGCATGGAAATTACAACCATTACTACCAAAAGATGCCCGATTACAATCCATATTTCCAGACCGCCCACTACTGTGTTTTAGGCAGCCCTCAAATTTAAGAAGCATCATTGTCAGAAGCTCCTTGTCCTCTCCAACAGCTACAGAAACCTTACCTTGCAACAGAAAAAATGAAAAACCTGTCCATCTATAATGACCACGGACAAGATAAAGATCCCCAACTCACATCAGGAGTACAAGATCCCAGGTACTTTCAGCTGCATCACATCTAATGTGGTGTATTTAATTATTTGTACTAAATGTCCAACTTGGGTCTGTATGTGGGGGGAGACCGGGCAAAAACTGAGAACAAGGATGAATTCTCACCGCCACACAATAGGAGAAAAAAAATAGATTTACCTGTGGCCAAACATTTTTGTATCCCTGATCACAGCACCATGGACATGAAATTACATGAATTAAAAAACTTGTTAAAAAATGTATCGGTCTTATATTGCACATCCGTAGACTTTTACATATTCTTGGGTAGATTACGGCAATATATAAGCCCCCCCAAAAAAGTAAAAAAATTGATTGGTATAATGCATTGCACATCCATAGACTGTTACATACTGTTTATACTCGTGTATAAGCCGAGTTTTTGAGCACATTTTCTTGTGCTGAAAATGTCCCCTCGACTTATATACAAGTCATTGTCCCAGAAGCCGGTGGGGAGGGGGAGCGGCGGAGCAGGAGGCAGGAGCCGGTGGTTGTGGCTGTAACTGTGCCTGCTGCTAAAGAGAAATGAATATTCAATGCACTGGCAATAAATATTCATTTCTCTTCTAGCCCGCACAGTGTCAGCCACAGCAGTCGGCTCCTGCGGCCAGCCGATCACGTGTCCCCGCTCATTAAGGTAATGAATATTCACTTCTCTCCACCCATCGGCATGGAGTGAATATTTATACCCCTAATGAGTGGGGACACATGATCAGCCGGCCGCAGGAGCTGCTGGCACCGGAAAAAGTTGCTGCGAGGATGCGCAGGGAAGTTAAGAAGGATTTTTTTTTATGCTTTTATCATGGGGGCCACACATACAAACTAGTTATGAGGAACCATGCATGCAAGGACAAGGATGAGGAGCCATGCATGCAAGGATAGTGATAAGGAGCCATGCAGCCAAGGATGGGGATAAGGATCTATGCAGACAAAGATAGAAATAAGGAGCCATACAGACAAGGATGGAAATAAGGAGCCATGCAGACAAGGATAGGAATAAGGAGCCATGCAGACAAGGATGGGGATAAGGATCCATGCAGACAAAGATAGAAATAAGGAGCCATACAGACAAGGATGGAAAAAATGAGCCATAAAGATAAGGATAGGAATAAGGAGCCATGCAGACAAGGATGGGAATACAGAGCCATATAGACAAGGATAGGAATAAGGAGCCATGCAGACAAGGATGAGAATAATACACCATACCCATTGTATTTCACTGCTTTCAATGTTAGCAAGCAGCCTGAATGGTACAACTCCCCACCTCTGCCGGCTGTCTTTTCTGCATCAATATATCCTAATCGTACAACTCCATACTTCTTGCTGTCTGTCATCTGCTGCTTTACCATTTTGCAACATATTTTAATGTGCCTGCTAAATCTTTGGTATAATTCATTTGCTGCACTGTATTTAATACTAACTGCTTTATATCCGTGACTGGGGCCTCTAGATCTTATCAGGTGGATGGTGCTATAGCATATAGATGTAGCCAGTAGAAATGAGCGACTTTCCCTTTTTTCAGGTCAGGTCGGGTTTCATGAAATCCGACTTTCGCAAAAGTCGGGTCGAGCGAAATCGGCCCGACTATCAGGAAAAGTCGGGGGTCCGACTGAAACACGAAACCCAATGCAAGTCAATGGGGAAGCAAAGTCGGCAGGGAGTGGAGGACAGTAAACACACCTACAGTGCCCATTTCAATGCCAACAACATCAATCATTATTACTTAAGCTTGTCAACCTTAATTTACTTTATAATAATGGTTACGCATTGAAAAATGGTGGTTATTTGGCTCAACTTGTGGGGGGTAGGGATGGCTCCCGGTTTTCGTGGGCCCGGGCCAAAGAGTGTCAGTGGGCCCCTTAACACATACCACAATTCATGATGCTCTGATACAGCACAGAAATATAGGTATAGTACAATGACAAATACTTCACTTCTTACATGACATGACTGATATCTATGTTAAAATATTCAATAGCTCAAAAAACGGACACTATAATCCTCCATACAGTATTATGGCCACCACATAGTGCGCCATACAGAATAATTGGTCCCATATAATGTTCCATACAGTATATGATGAGCTCCACATAATGCTACAGTATATGATGGTCCCCATATAATGTGCTATACACTATAGGACGGTCCGCATAGAGTATAATGAGCCCCAAATATTGCTCCATACAGTATAATGAATACACAGAAGAATTGGAGAGAAACGCCATCAATTAATATATAAATATTTATTAATAGTAGTCAACATGAATTTCATAAATAATCAAGAAAAAATAACCATTAACATACATAAATGCATAGCACAACGAATGGTTTGAAATGGTATGCGTGATGGTATTAGATGTAATATACAACTATGGTACATATGGCAGAGGGGTGAGAGAGGCACATATTCAAAAATATAAAGTCCAAATACTAGGTAAAAGAATGTGCCACAATAGAGTAAAACGTAGCAAAAGAGATATATCCAAAATACCTATTATAATAGTCGCAAGTGCGTATGTAGAGAGTGGGTCCGGAATCCCACACTCAGAACAATTAATACAGATGCATATCACTGCGTGAATCAATAGTAAAACTCACCCATGCTGGAAATGCACCACAGAGACGCGCCCCGACGCGCGTTTCGCACTGGCTTCTTCGGGGGGCATGGGTGAGTTTTACTATTGATTCACGCAGTGATATGCATCTGTATTAATTGTTCTGAGTGTGGGATTCCGGACCCACTCTCTACATACGCACTTGCGACTATTATAATAGGTATTTTGGATATATTTCTTTTGCTGCGTTTTACTCTATTGTGGCACATTCTTTTACCTAGTATTTGGACTTTATATTTTTGAATATGTGCCTCTCTCACCCCTCTGCCATATGTACCATAGTTGTATATTACATCTAATACCATCATGCATACCATTTCAAACCAATCGTTGTGCTATGCATTCATGTATGTTAATGGTTATTTTTTCTTGATTATTTATGAAATTCATGTTGACTACTAATAATAAATATTTATATATTAATTGATGGAGTTTCTCTCCAATTCTTCTGTGTATTCATATGTATTTAGTGGAGTGCCATAGGGCATTTGCCCTTATTTTGTAGTGCTTTTTTAGACTACAATTCTTGCCATGTATATTTGAGTCTGTGGTCAGAGATTATGTTTTCCATACAGTATAATGAGTAGCATATAAAGCTCCATACAGTATATTATGGGCCCCATATATTGCTCCTTACAGAATGGGCTCCATATAATGCTCCATACAGAATAGGCCCCATATGATGCTCCATACTCTATATGATGTCCCATAAATAATGAACCCCATATTATTCTCCAGTATATGATGGGCCCCATTGATGCTGCTCCAGTGTCTTATGGGCCAAAAGAATGCTCCATATATAATGGACCCCATTATTCGTGTTCCAGTGTGTAATGGGCCACGGAAATGCTGCTCCAGTGTCTGATCTGCCCCATTTACAATACTCCAGTATATGATGGGCCCATGGATGATGCTCCAGTGTGTTATAGGCCAAAAGAAAGCTCCATATATAATGGGCCCCATTACTCATGTTACAGTGTGTAATGGGCCACGGAAATGCTGCTCCAGTTTCTGATCTGCCCCATTTATAATGCTCCAATACATGATGGGCCCAATGGATGATGTTCCAGTGTCTTATGGGCCAAAAGAATGCTCCATATGTAATGGGCCCCATTATTCATGTTCCAGTGTGTAATGGGACCACGTAAATGCAGCTCCAGTGTCCGATCTGCCCCTTTTTGAATGCTTCAATACATGATGGGCCCCATGGATGATGCTGCAGTGTCTTATGGGCCAAAAGAATGTTCCATATATAATGGGCCCCATTATTAATGTACCAGTGTATAATGGTCCCCGGAAATGCTGCTTCAGTGTCTGATCTGCCCCATTTACAATACTCCAGTATATGATGGGCCCCATGGATGCTGCTCCAGTGTCTTATGGGCCAAAACAAAGCTCTATATATAATGGGCCCCATTATTAATGTACCAGTGTATAATGGGCCCCGGAAATGCTGCTCCAGTGTATGATGTCCCCCATTTACAATACTCCAGTATATGATGGGCCCCATGGATGCTGATCCAGTGCGTTATGAGCCAAAAGAAAGCTCCATATATAATGGGCCCCATTATTAATGTACCAGTGTATAATGGTCCCCGGAAATGCTGCTTCAGTGTCTGATCTGCCCCATTTACAATACTCCAGTATTTGATGGGCCCCATGGATGATGCTCCAGTGTGTTATGGACCAAAAGAAAGCTCCATATATAATGGGCCCCATTATTCATGTTCCAGTGTGTAATGGGCCACGGAAATACTGCTCCAGTGCCTGATCTGCCCCATTTATAATGCTCCAATGCATGATGGGCCCCATGGATGATGCTCCAGTGTCTTATGGGCCAAAAGAATGCTCCATATATCATGGGCCCCATTAATGTACAATGGTATAATGAACCCCGTAAATGCTGCTCCAGTGTCTGATCTGCCCCATTTTGAATGCTTCAATACATGATGGGCCTCATGGATGATGCTGCAGTGTCTTATGGGCCAAAAGAATGCTCCATATATAATGGGCCCCATTAATGATGTACCAATTTATAATGGGCCCTGGAAATGCTGCTCCAGTGTCTCATCTGCCCCATTTATAATGCTCCAATACATGATGGGCCCCATGGATGATGCTCCAGTGTCTTATGGGCCAAAAGAAAGCTCCATTTATGATGGTCCACATTATTAATAATCCAGTGTAAAATGCTCCTCATATATTCCTCCAAACATTTTTAAATATTAAAATCCTCTCCTCGCTGTGCACTGCTCTACTCTGGACTCCTCAGTGTCGCCATCTTACATCTCTCTGCACTTGGACTGTTTAGGCAGAGGGAGTACAGACGTGACGTCAAAGCGCTCTGTAACCTGAATGTTACTGTCAGGAAACACGGAAGATGTCACAGCGGTGGAGCATGGAAAGGTAAGTATTGCAAGTGGTGTGGCCCTTAGCAAGAAGGGGAGGCCGACTAGTGGGCAACGGCACTGGCACAGGGCCCCTCATAGTACACCGGTGCGTCAGAGACAATTGTTTGTACTATGATGGGCCCTGTGCCAGTGCCGTCGCCCACGAGTCAGCCCCCCCACCTGCTCAGGGAACCGGCATTTGCCCAGGTGCGTCAGATGCTGACGCCGGCCCTGGTGGAGGGATTTGTAGGTTTTGTAGTCCGTCCACGCTTGCAAGTGTGTGGCACCCCAGGAGTTTGGTTGCCACAGTGACCTTGACTCCCTCCAGGGGGGGAGTGATGTAATGCCTGAAAGCAAGGAAGGATCTCTTTAACAGGTAACACAGCATACAACACCTTTCCTACTCCGGACCAAAAGGGGGAGATCCAACACCTGATTTCAGGAGAGCTCCTCAAAAACATTCTGGCTGTGGGAGGAGTTAATGAGCGTGGCTGGAGGGACAAGAGAGGAGACGTGCTGGTGAAAAGAGGGGCTATAGAGAGCTCACCCCAGGTCGGAGCACCAGAAACCCGACCCCAGAGTCCGAGGCTGAGTGGGTAAACTAAAGTCCCAGCTGCAGAATCCGGAGGACAGTAGACAACAGATTCTCTGCCCCAACTAATACTCTACTAAACAGCAGCAGCACATGTGAGCCGGAGACTCCATAAGTGAGTGATTCCTGAAGCAGGTTACACCTGCCTGCTATGAGAGTGAAGTTCTACCTAGACAAGATACAGAGAGAGGAACTTGGACGGAGCTTCTAGCAGGCAGTGCCTCAGAGAATAGCGCTAGAAAGGAGACCTCACATCCCACGTCAAGTAAGGGGATTCCAAATTGCTTTCAGGCCGACCGACTCCAGCAGCATCTGTACTCAGTGCCCTGGACACTTTGCCTGCAAAAACTGTGAGTAAAGCTTTGGCAACTGCATCTGACTGTGTCTCCTCAAGTCCATCCTGCAAAACACACTCCACTCTGCTACATCTTTCAGCTCCATTACTTTCTATACCATCTCTCTGCCCTGGGACAAGCTTCACTTGTGGGAAGCTATTCCAACTCTGCTGCATCACACCATCTGTCCCAGAGGATCTGCACTGCAGCGCTTGTCACCTCTGACCAGAAACCACAGGTGGTGTCACGAATACCTTACTAGAAAATCTAGCATCCCCTGTACATATTCCCCTTTTATTGGACCCCCAGGGCACGGACTGGGTCACTGCCGCTGTGACATATCCCCTTTAACACACCGGGCCGGTACCGAGTATCCCACTGCCCTGGCGGGAGAACCAAGTGCATGCTATGGTTCAAGCACTGTTCCCGGAGGGGAACGCCATCTTTCAGGATGATAATGCACCAATTCATACACCTACAATCGTTAAATCATGACACGAGTAACATTCTAATGAAGTTGAGCATCTCATCTGTCCCCCACAATCTTCAGACCTCAACATTAAATATTGAGCATTTATGGTCGATTTTAGAGATTCAAGTTAGACGTCGATTTCCATCGTCATCGTCGCTCAAAGAACTGGAGGGTGTTTTAACTGAAGAATGGGCTAAAATTCTTTTGGAAACAAGTCACACCTTGTATGAATCCATACCTTGGAGAATTGAGGCTGTAATCGCCGCAAAAGGTGGACCTACACCATATTTAACTAAGTTAGGTTGATGTTTCCAGGTGTTTACATTATTTTGGCCAACCCCTGTCTGTGTCATCTGGGGGAGGTGGTACAAAATCTTGGGAAACCCAGGTGTGATGTTGTGATTAGGGTTGAGCATTCCGATACCGAAACCCGGTTCCGATACCTGAAATCCAATGTAAGTCTATGGGAACAAAATATCGGAATTAAAAATATTCCGATATTTTGTTCCCATAGACTTACATTGGATTTCAGGTATCGGAACTGGGTTTCGGTATCGGAATGCTCAACCCTAGTTGTGATATGTTCTGTGGGTATTATTTCGTAAATATTTATATTTTACTGATCGGTGTATTTCACATATTGTCTAGAGTCTCAATTGTCAGCCTTTTGGCTGATAATTGAGTTAGGTCACCTACCATCTGCAGCCTGAATGTGTCTATGCCTTTTGATGAACCCCTTGCTTATATCTCCTGATTGTCCATTCATGACCCCTCAGCTATCCAAATGCAGCCAGTCACCCTCTGTAGTGCCTTAATCTCTGAGGCACCTTTCCCAGGTCAGAAAGGCCTGAAAGCCATCAAACAGGTCTGACCACCCTTGGAGATAAGGAGGGGGTCTAAAGGGTATGCCACACTAAACAACATCGCTAACGGGATCGCTAAAAAACGTCACTATTTAGCGATCCCGTTAGCGATGTTGTAGTGTGCGGCATCTACCAGCGACGAGCTCCCTGCTGAGATCCTGCTGTGATCTCGCTCGTCGCTGGAATCGTTCCGGACCCTATTTTATCGCCGGCGCTCCCGCTGGGTAAGTATAATCGCTAAGTGTAGCACCTTTTCTTAGCGATTTAGCGGTACTTTTGTATCACTAAAGTCGTTAAGGAGATCGCTAACCGTGATAGCGTCCTTAACGACATCGCTAAGTTAGGTAGCTACTAGCGATATAGAAACAATCCCGCTAGCGATCTCATTAGTATGCAACGCTAACGAGATCGCTAGCGGGATTGTGTAGTGTGGCAGTACCTTAAGGCCTGGGTCTCACATAGCGATACACCAGCGATCCCGACAACGATAAGCGCTTGTCAGGATCGCTGGTGTATCGCTACATGATCGCTGCTGAGCTGCCAAACAGGCAGCTCAGGCAGTGATCAGCACAGCAACACTGCGGGTAACATCGCTTAGTTACCCGCAGTGTACCTTGGATACCAGCGCCCTGATGCAGGGAGCTGGTAACCAAGGTACACATCGGGTTTCCAGGCGCTGCGCGATGCCTTGGTTACCAGCGGATCGCTGGTCTCCCGCCTGTCAACGCAGTGATGCGTGCCTGTCAGCGGGAGACCAGCGATCAAAAAAATGTCCAGGACATTCAGCGATGATCAGCGATACCCAGCAGGGGGGCTGATCGTTGCTGAATGTCACACACAGCGATATCGCTGGGGAGATCGCTGCGGCGTCACAAAACTAGTGACTCAGCAGCGATCTCGCCAGCGAGATCGCTGTGTGATACGAGGCTTAACGACAGAGAGGTTGAAGTGAGTTCCAGTGTGGAGAGATGGTGTAGAGACAAACAGCATGTCAGAGAGAAAGAAAGATTGTTTCTTTGGTTTGATCCTCTGTCGTCTGGATTATTGGACTGATATCATGGGACATTTATCCTGTTACTGAACTGCATTCGTGTTCTGTACTATTGTATCCTCAGTGTGGTGGTTTGTTTATGGACCTTTTCGTTTTTCCTATAAAAAAAGTGTTAGGGTCTGCGGAACGCACCAGATAAATATAAATAGTGGGTGCGTTCGCAGCCCGGGGTCCACCGTGCAGGCTGAGCCTGCTGCTAGTAAGATGGCGGTATATGTGAACTTTGTTACTTCACAGAGTCGCAAATATAAATACTGTGGCACTATATGGCGGTATAAGCGAACTCCGTTACACCACAGAGTCGCTGAGGTAGAGACGCAGAGATATGTACTGTGTCCTGTTAACTTCACAGGGATACACAGATAACTGCTGTGCGGATAGCAGTCCGTGGTCATGCAGTCAGAAAAGCAATCAAGCAA
Organism: Oophaga sylvatica; assembly: GCA_033576555.1. Lineage (NCBI taxonomy): Eukaryota > Metazoa > Chordata > Amphibia > Anura > Dendrobatidae > Oophaga > Oophaga sylvatica. Next base: position 29,606 of record JARQOD010006039.1, on the reverse strand, counting down.
TCTCCTCACCGGAGAAGCCGGTATTCTAAGGGCTTATTTCAGCCAAGCCCTAAACACGTGCACACAAATCTCCTCACCGGAGGTGCCGGTATTCTAGGGGCTTATTTTAGCCGAGCCCTAACCACAAGCATGCATGATCACATTGGCGCAAAGCACATAATGCAATTGACACTAGCGCACGGCCATGCGGCTGTGCAACCCTTTTATAGCAGCAGAAACTGCAAGACCTTCCTGGAAGCAACAATGGAAGCCTGCCCCAGAACTCAAGCAGGTTCAGGACCTCCCAGGAGAACCAATGGGAGTCGCTGCAGTAGCTGTGAGAGATCTTACCCTGGGCATGTTCAGAAAGGAAAGCACAGGACTTAGTCCCAACTGAGTCTGCTTGCCGCTGACCTACACTAGTTACAATGGCAGGACCTGGAGTGGCAGCAGTCATCCTCTGCACAGTACTAGACTGAGCGAGATGCTGGGACCGACGTCTCTGATGAGCAGGATCCACTGCGGCCGGAGATGGATGGGAGACCGCAGCGGGGATAGCTCGAGATTCACCTTGTGCACGAGCGGGAACTCGACCCCTAACATAAAGGTCTTGAGATTGTTCCCACTTCTCTTTCACAACAATATAAAAAGTAGTAAAAGGGTAATGTATTGGAAGCGTACAGCTGTATACAGTATATTTAATTCCTTTTTTTATTCGTGTAAATTTCAATTTTTAATTTCTTGCATTATTCTTTCTACATCCAGTCGGACCTTGTGCCTATGTGAACTGCTTTGTATGGATTATTTATCTTTCGGATCAAGAGGTTCCTGCTTGTCTGCATATTCCATCATCATCCTTCCCGTCGTCCATGACCTGCAATTATCCTAATATATAGGAGTCTCACAGGAGGTGTGGGGACGCGAACACACCATTGGCAAGGTAACCTTATGACCACATTATCATCAAGTACTTACATTGGGTCTGGGTATGTAGCGCCATTAATTTGATCGCAATTGTGACTCAGTACCATGTACTGATTGAATCTAATTTCGTTACTTACTGTGCATACTATATGCTCACATTGAGCGTTACTAACTGGATCACAATTGCGCTGCATTTTGATAATATAGCTGGTGGATGTTATCCACAGATGTATAGTGGATCTGCCATGCGCTAGTAGTAATTGCAGCATTGTCTGCTACAAACTACCGTTCATTATTCAAATCTGTTGATCTCGGGTGTTTCAGACTCTTGTATATAATTGGTTGTCCTTGCCTTGGATTACTATTACTATTTTCACAATTATACAAATTTTGTGTTCGCTCCCACTCCATGTGGGTACATTACCATCCTCCTGCTAATTGGTATTTTACATGTTGTATTTCGATATGTTTGTGATTTTTTTCCATGTCATTGTGTCCTGGTTCTTTGTATAAATAATTTCTAATAAATGAATTTATATATTTTTCAATATACTTCCAGGATTTGACTTATTATTATTGACACACTATTAGATTTAAGCCCTCGTATCTTTCTCTCATGCTTACATTATCCTAATATATATAGTTACCTCTGTTGTAGTTATTGTTATTATAAATAATACACTGCTTTATAGGGATATTACTGTGTCTGTGATTGGCCCTGTATTGTGTCAGCGATTGGCCACGGGATGGTATTATACTGTATATATTTACTATCTATATCTTTATTCTATTGGTGGTTTAGCGGTGTGTGCGCATGCGCTTTGCTGCTCCCTCTTCCTGCGATGCTGGAGGCGTCTCGGCGGCCCCATACATGTGCGCAGGTCATCTCCTGCTCTCGTGTCTGGGGTCTGACGTCTACTTGCTTCCGGGACCTGTGGAGCGCATTGCACATGCACCGCCTCCAGCACCGCTATTGGTCCGGTCTATACCATGTGACTAGATCACATGTGGTTAAAAGGTCCTTGTACCTACCATGGTCAGGTTCCCCTTGAAAAAGTGGTGCTTCCTGCACGCGAAACATGCGTTGGGGGTCTCTCTATACCCGGCCCAGGGACACCCACGGTGCTTCACTTTACCTGGTGAGTTACTTGGTGTCTTGGCTCTTTTTGTTTATATGGATACTATTGCCCTTACTGCGACTTAGGATCCAAGCACCAGCAGCTCTGCCTGTGTAACATATGCTGTAATTCATGCACTTGCATTTTTTAACCCATATTTGTCTTGACATGTTATCTTATACATGAAATAGCACTGTGGGTTAATTTCCCTGTGGTACATTCTGGCCCAGGGACACCCACGGTGCTTTACTTTACCTGGTGAGTTACTTGGTGTCTTGGCTCTTTTTGTTTACATGGATACTATTGCCCTTACTGCGACTTAGGATCCAAGCACCAGTAGCTCTGCCTGTGTAATATATGCTGTAATTCATGCACTTGCAATTTTTAACCCATACTTGTCCTGATATGTTACTTTATACATGAAATAGCACTGTGGTTTAATTTCCCTGTGGTACATTCTGGTTCTACCCTGTTCTGCCTCTCTATATTATGGATTGTGATAATACTTTTTATATGATGTATTCTGTTGAATAAAGATTGATTACATTTTTCACCTATTTGCTCCTTTGTTTTCTCCTGCCACACACAGCTGTATACAGTGTAGGTGTAATTGTAAATCTCCTTCTATATTTCCGTAAAAACAGACAGACGCTCACAGGCTCAGTATCGATTACACAAGAATATAAAAATTGGAAAAAGGGTATTGTATCACAAGCCAACAGCTGTATACAGTCTCGTGGTAATTGTAAATCTCCGTATATATTTCAGGAGTCACACACAGATGCTCACAGGCTCATTATGGATTAGACCAGAATATAAAAAGTAGAAAAAGCTAAATATATCATAAGCCTCAAGCTGTATACAGTGTTAGGGTAATTTTTAAATCTCTGTATATATTTCATGAGTCAAACACTCTCACAGCCTCAGTATGGATAAGACCAGAATATAATAATACAGAGGGGTACTGTATCAGCAGATACCAGGGGATATATGTAGTATAATGAAAAAATTCTAAATCTCCCTATATATTTCAGGAGGCACACAGAGACTCTCACAGCCTCAGTATGGATTACACAAGAATATAATAAGAAAAAGGGGTACTGTATCATCATATTCAAGGGATATATGTAGTATAATGCAAAAATTTAAAATCTCCGTATATATTTAATGAGGCCCACAGACACGCTCACAGGCTGAGTATGGATAAGACAAGAATATAATAATAAAAAAGGGAACTGTATCAGCATATTCAAGGCATATATGTAGTATAATGAAAAAATTTTAAATCTCCGTATATATTTCATGAGACACACAATGACGCTCAAAGGCTCAGTATCGATTAGACAAGAATCTAAAAAGCAGAAAAAGGTCACTGTATCATTCATATACCATGACTTTTGGCTAAGATCAAGTGTATTATCTTTCAAAAAGGTGGCCGGCTCCTACCACCCTAGTACATTTATACGCAATACACACTGGGTTGGTGCACTTGCTACTACACCAGGTGGCTCATATATCCATCTGGTGGAAAGCATGGCCCCCCCAGGATCAAAGTCACTAGGCTGGGTAAGTGTGAGGGCTTATGCTGCAATGTGCCCCAGGAGTTGGTTGCCCTGGTGGGAGTCTGAGCTTGCTTGGAGTGAGATCAAGGGAAAGTCTTGGACTCTGTAGCACCCCGCACCTGGCCTTTCATACTTTCTGGAGCAACCCCCCATTCCTGGCCTTCTGGTCATGATGGGGAATTTTGAAAAACCCAGTCAAAGGTCCGGTCAGCTTTGTCCTGAGAAACCAACATAAAACAGGGCTCCCAGCTCCACTACAGTGGCAGCCTGGTTGTATACTGGGAGCACGAAAACGTCTCTCCCCCGGCATTGGCTAGGGAGAGCATCGAAGATCCCTGAGCCTTGCTGTGGCCTTCTGCCTCGGAGGAACGGGGATGGTTTATTGGGGATCCTCTCCTCCAGGAAGGGTCCACATGAATCCTCTCCTTCTGCGCTGTTTTTATGTGACTTCTGTCACATTTTTAAGAGCCTTGGATGTTTCTTCAATCCAAAATATAGCAAGGCACACAATGACGCTCAAAGGCTCAGTATCAATTACACAAAAATCTAAAAAGCAGAAAAAGTGCACTGTATCATTCAGATACCAGGTCTATAAAGCATAGGGAAAAAATTCTAAATATCCGTATTTATTTCAGGAGGCAGACAATGACGCTCAAAGGCTAATTATCGATTAGCCTAGAATATAAAAAGCTGAAAAAGGCTACTGTATCATTCAGATACCAGGTCTATAACGTATAGGGAAAAAATTCTAAAAAACCGTATATATTTCAGGAGGCAGACAATGATGCTATAAGGCTCAGGATTGATTAGACAAGAATATAAAAAGCTGAAAAAGGCCACTGTATCATTCAGATACTAGGTTTATAAATTATTGTGAAAAAAAATCTAAATGTCTAAATATATTTCAGGAGCCACACACAGACGCTCACAGGCACATTATGGATTAGCCAAGAATATAAAAAGTTGAAAAAGGGAAATGTATCAGAAGCCTACAGCTGTATTCAGTGTTGGGGTTATTTTTACATCGCAGTCTATATTTCATGAGTTACACACAAGTCTCACAGGCTCAGTATGGATCACCCCAGAATATAAAAAGGAGATCCACAAGAAATAATCACACATGTGGTGCAATGTGCCAGGTGTCAATGATGCACTTACAGTGGTGGGTGGACGAGGACTTTCTGGCAAAAAGGGTACTGTATCAACACATACCAGGTCTATCTAGTATAGTGAAAATATTGTAAATCTCTGTATATATTTCAGGAGTAAAGACTCTCACAGGCTCAGTATGGCTTACACGAGACTATAATAACAATAAAAATGGTACTGTATCAGCATGTTCAATGAATATATGTAGTGTAATGTAAATATTTACAATCTCCGTATATATTCACTTACAATCAGCAGCTGTAATATTCAGGGTCTCAAGTAGTGTTGAGCGATACGATACCGCAAGTATCGGGTATCGGCCGATATTAGCTCTATCGGCCTTTCGATACTTAGTTCCGATATTTTCGTCTTATCGGATACCGGAATCGGGATTGTCACTGTCACTGTCAGTGTCCGTCGGTCGGGTCTGTCAGGAGTCAGCGGCACTTACCTGGCAGAAGATCTCCGGCAGTCACGGGCTGGACTGCTTCATGGCCGCCAGCATCTTTCCCCGGCGGTCACATGCAGTTTCTCGCGATAACTGCAGTGACTGCTGGGTAATCCCGGCCGTAAAGCAGTCAGTCCGATGACGTCACCGCCGGGGAAGCAGGTAATCAGCTGTGCTGCGTCGCGATGACAGGCTCTGCCTGTCATTGCGATGTAGCAGAGCTGGATCGTCGTGGGACTGTCGTTACTATGGACTGCGTCGGACAGGTGGTATACTGTTGGTTTGTTTTTTTTCTTTTTTTACAGGAGATCGATGGCGTCGCAGGAATGAGAGTATAATAAAAGAAATGAAAACTGTGTTGTCTCTTTTATTTCATTAAAAGACTTTTTTCTTGCTTTGTCTTTTTTTTATACATTTAATAACTTTGGGATTAATAATGGATCGGTGTCTTATTGACACCTCTCCATTATTAACCGGGCTTATTGTCACCGTGCAATCAACGGTGACATTAACCCCTTATTACCCCACTTGCCACCGCTACAGGGCAAGTGGGAAGAGCCGGGTAAAGTGCCACAATTGGCACATCTTTTGATGCGCCAAATGTGGGGCTGCTGTAGCCTGGTATTATCAGGCTGTTGAGGGCCAAAATCCATGGGCCTTGACAGTCTTTTAATACCAGGCCGCAGCAGTCTGCATTTTACTTGGCTGGTTAACAAAAATAGGGGGACCCCTACGCCGTTTTTTTTTCGAGGGGATCCCCTATTTTTGTTAACCAGCCAAGCTAAGCAGACTGCTGTGGCCTGGTATTATCAGGCTTGCAAGGTCCATGGATATTGGATCCTTACCAGCCTGAAAAACCAGGCCTCAGCGGTCTGCTTCATCTGGCTGGTTAACAAAAATAGGGGGGAACCCACGCCAATTTTTTTCGAGGGGATCCCCTATTTTTGTTAATCAGCCAAGATATGCAGACTGCTGTGGCCTGGTATTATCAGGCTGGCAAGGTCCATGGATCTTGGCTCCTTAACAGCCTGAAAATCCAGGCCTCAGCGGTCTGCTTCATCTGGCTGGTTAACAAAAATAGGGGGGACCCCACGCCAATTTTTTTCGAGGGGATCCCCTATTTTTGTTAATCAGCCAAGATATGCAGACTGCTGTGGCCTGGTATTATCAGGCTGGCAAGGTCCATGGATCTTGGCTCCTTAACAGCCTGAAAATCCAGGCCTCAGCGGTCTGCTTCATCTGGCTGGTTAACAAAAATAGGGGGGACCCAGACGCCATTTTTTATTCGAAGGGAACCCCTATTTTTGTTAATCAGTTCCCTCTGACGTCACTGATTGTGTCCCTGGCTGACCTGAAGTGTAATGTATGTAGTACAGTTCATATAGCGTCTTGTGCTTGGGTGCGATGAAAACACAGGAGTCACAGGTTTGATATAGAAAAGTCCTGTATTACTTCATACAAGTTGGCAGAAATAGTCACACAGTTTGCAGACACAGAAACAGGAGACACAGCAGGCCAGAGTAATCCAAGCTCAGCAATCACTCTCCAATACAGATTCAGGATCTTCTTCTCTGTTACCGTAAGTCCATGCAAACGTGGGTCTTTCAAAGAGCAGGGTTCAGAGTCCACAAGTGCTTCAGAGTTCCTCAGTAGGAATAGCTGGAGTACAAGGTCCAAGGCTTACAGGAGTCAAGTCACAGGTTCACTGCAGGCTAGATTCTGAAGCACTGATTGCTCAGCTGTGGCTGCTTAAGAAGCAAAGGAGAGAATCAGGGCGGGAACATGCAAGCTGGAAACTCCATTTTGACTGAGGGCAAGATAGCTGCAGCAAGACAGAAAGTAAAATGGCTGACGAACAAACTGAGTTTCAGGAATATATACATAGAACCTTACATTACTCCCCCTTAAGGACAACCTCCGGATGACCTCAGACCAGGCTTGTGTGGGTACCTCTGATGAAACTGACGGAGCAAGCGAGGAGCATTAACGTTATTGACCGGTTCCCATGAGTTGTCCTCCACTGGGTAGCCCTGCCATTTAATCAGATATTGTAACTGATTTCTATACAACCTGGAATCTAAAATCCTTTCCACCACAAATTCTTCCTGACCATCGACTAGCACTGGGTCAGGGCAAGGAGAGGAACGTCCAGGAAACGTATTGGGTGTCGCAGCCTTTAGTAGGGATACATGAAAGACAGGGTGGATTCTCATAGTTCTGGGCAGTTGAAGACGACAAGCAACGGCACTTATAATTTTACTGATTTTATAGGGTCCAATGTACTTATGTCCCAACTTAGACGATGGAATCCTTAACTTAAGATTTCTGGTTGACAGCCAGACCAAGTCTCCTACCTTGAATGCTGGTGCAGGTTTACGAAATTTATCTGCTGCTTTCTTGTACCTTTCTTGAGCCGATTCCAGATTTTCCTTTAGAAGACCCATATTCTTCTGTAAAGACGTGATTCTTTCAGCCACTGCTGGTAAAGGCGTTTCTATGGGAAATCGTGGTAGAATGTTAGGATGATAACCTAGATTAGAGTAAAAAGGAGACTGTTTAGTGGAGGCACTCTGAGAGTTGTTATACGAGAACTCAGCTAATGGAAGTAGATCCACCCAATCATCCTGTAGGTGGCAGATAAAGCAGCGGAGATACTGCTCCAGGGTTTGATTGGTTCGTTCGGTCTGTCCATTAGTCTGGGGATGAAAAGCAGAAGAAAGGTTTACTTTAATGTCCAATGCTGCACAGAAATTTTGCCAAAACCTAGAAGTGAATTGCACCCCTCGATCCGAAATAACCTCATCCGGTACTCCATGTAAGCGAAACACATCTTTAATCATCAAATCTGATGTCTGTTTTGCAGTGGGTAAGCCGACACAAGGGATAAAATGAGCTGCCTTTGTTAGACGGTCAACCACCACTAGAATGGTGTTCTTCCCCTGAGAGGTTGGTAACTCCACAATGAAGTCCATAGAAATGGATCCCCACGGGCGGGACGGGGTGGGAAGAGGCTGTAACAGACCAGTTGGTGAGGAGCGAGGTGTTTTGCATCTTGCACAGACCTCACATGAAGTGACATAATTCAAAACATCCTTCCTGCAAGTGGGCCACCAAAAGAAACGAGAAAGAAATTCCTGTGTCTTTAGAATTCCTCTATGCCCAGCTATCTTGGAATCGTGAATGAGTTGCAATACTCTTAATCTGACTGTTTCAGGAATATACAGACGTTGTCCCTGAATCCACACACCATTCTTAAAGACAAGACTTACGTCCCTTGGGGGTTGTGCCAAAAAGGAATCCGCATGGTATGCTTCCTTGATGTCCTTAAGTAGGTCTTGATTATGAATTACTCCTAGGAATCTAGAGTCAGGAAGAATAGTCTTAGGAGGAGTAATTGGACGTGTCTCTGCTGAGTAAATCCTAGAGAGTGCATCAGCCTTTCCATTGCGCGATCCTGGTCTATAAGAGATAATAAAATTAAATTGGTTTAAGAAAAGATTCCAGCGAGCCTGGCGAGAAGTCAGGCACTTAGTCGACCTGATAAACTCAAGGTTACGATGGTCTGTCAGGACGACTATTTGCTGTGCAGCTCCCTGAAGAAGGTGTCTCCATTCTTTGAAGGCGGCAATAATGGCCAACAACTCTCTATTGCCCACATCGTAGTTCCTCTCAGCCGAAGACAACTGCTGGGAAAAGAAGGCACAGGGATGCAAGACATTCTTCTCACCTGTTCTCTGAGAGAGTATAGCTCCAACGGCACAGTCTGAAGCATCCACCTCTATTATGAAGGCAAGCTCGGGGTTGGGATGTACTAGGATAGGTGCAGTGGTAAATTTATCTTTTAGACGGGAAAATGCTTCCTGGGCTTGGGGAGTCCAGGAAAACCTAGACTCTTTCCGGGTAAGTTGAGTGATAGGTGACACTACCTCAGAGAAATTTCTAATGAAACGTCTATAGAAGTTGGCAAACCCGATGAAGCGCTGTACCTCCTTCACATTTCTAGGACTTGGCCAATCCTTGATGGCTTGGGTTTTGCTTCCAACCATACTAATTCCTTGTGTAGACAGTACATACCCCAGAAATTGAATTTCGGTCCTATGGAATTCACACTTTTCAAGTTTGATGTAAAGATGATTTTGTCTTAGACGTTCCAAGACCATTCTCACATGTCCATGATGTTCCTCTGTGGAGTTAGAAAAAATTAGAATATCATCCAAATAAATTACCACGAATGTATCTAGGAGATCCCTGAAGATGTCATTCACCAAGTGTTGGAAAGTGGCTGGGGCGGTACTCAGACCAAAAGGCATAACTAGATATTCAAAGTGTCCATAGCGTGACCTGAATGCAGTCTTCCATTCATCCCCAGGTCTAATACGGACTAAGTTATAGGCCCCACGAAGATCTAGTTTAGAAAAAATTTTGGCATGTCGCACTCTCTCCAATAACTCAGGGATTAAAGGCAATGGATAACGGTTTCTAATAGTAACCTTATTGAGTTCCCTATAGTCTACGCATGGTCTCAGAGATCCATCTTTCTTCTTTACAAAGAAGATGGGTGCACCTGCAGGAGATGAAGAGGGGCGTATGAAGCCCTTGGCTAGATTTTCATCTATGTAATCCTTTAAAGCCTTTAGCTCGGGCCCCGCCAGGGGGTAGATCTTACCAAAAGGTATCTCTGCTCCAGGCAATAATTCAATTGGACAATCATATGGACGGTGAGGAGGAAGCTGGTCAGCGTTCTTCTTGTCACATAAATCCACATAGTCCTGGTATACAGCTGGTAGTTCAGGGACTGACATGATTCCTTTAGGAACAGAGCAAGCTGAAACTTTTGGACTCATCTGTTTCTCTGGAAAGTGTAATTCCTTGGTCTCCCAGTTAATGGTAGGATTCTGAGCCTGCAGCCATGGTACCCTAGAATAATGGGAAAGTGGGGAGAAGAGATAAGCATAAAGGACAGTTTCTCTTGATGATCTTTACCCATAAGAACCCTCAAAGGCTCTGTTTCCTGATCCACTGGTCCAGAGGTCAGCAGGGAGCCATCCACAGTTTCCATCTGTACTGGAGTAGCCTTCTTCACTGAACGTATTCCCTGTTTCAGAGCAAAGGAGACATCCATAAAATTTCCACTTGCCCCTGAGTCGATCATAGCAGAGCTAGACACCCAAGCTGAGTCAACCCAGAGTTTGATGGAAAGAAAGCAATGAGAATTGTTTTTCTTACAACTCAGCTGGGACACCGCTGAGGAAACTTGAAAAATGGCAGCGTTTACACAGTCAACGTCCTCAGAGGTAACGGAGTTTAAGTCCGAGAAATCAAGATCTGTTGCTACAGATCTCTCTGGAGCCTGAGGCTCGGACCTGACAGATCCCCTCTCGCAACACTCACAATGAATGAGTGCTGCAGTAGTCTTACGAGAACGGCTGGGGCAGTTTATAATGAAGTGCCCTGACTTACCACAATAGAAACATAGATTCTCCTTAAAACGATGTTCCTTGCGTGCATCACTAACCCGTCGTTGTAAAGAGTATACCTGCATGGGTTCAGGTTCAGGTTCCCGTGTAATCCTACTCAAAGGTTCCTTAGCTGGAGAGGAAGGTAGGAAAAGGTTAGTACGATTGCTTTCGAACCATCTCTCTTGCCTGCGTTCAGTCAGACGAGTATCAATACGGATGCAGTAGTTAATAAAGTCACCTAACGCAGTGGGAGGGTCGGCACGAGCAAGTTCATCCTTAATCAGTGGAGATAACCCCTTTCGAAAAATAGATTTTTTGGCGGAACTGTCCCAGGTGGTATCAAGGGCCCATCTCCTGAAATCCAAGGCATATTCAGCTACCGAGTGCTTACCTTGGCGCAAAGCTAACATGGCTGCTTCAGCTGTTGCACCTCGATTGGGGTCATCAAACACCTGCCCCATGGCTGAAATAAAATCATCAAGGTGATTCAAACAATCATCCTCAGTCTCAATCAGAGGGTTTGCCCACATTAAAGCCTTGTTGGTAAGCAACATAATTATAGTAAGCACCTTAGATCGTTCAGTGGGAAATTGTGAAGCATGTGCAGAAAAAAAAAGATTGCATTGATTAATAAATCCCCTGAATTTCTCACGTTCACCGCCAAAACGAAAAGGGGGCAACTTGGGAATCCCAGCACTCGGGCTACGGCAGGAGCCTGGACTCGCCCCTCTAGAACCTCAATCCTGGCTCGCAAATCCTGGTAGTCTGTCCAACCACTTGCAAATTGTGATTATTGAGGTCCTGTAGATTTGTAAAACTGGTCTTTATATTCTGCAAATCTGCAAGGATATTATCAGTCACTCCGCAAAGTTCCTTTATGCGGGCCTCCATTTTCCAGATCTTTTAAGACAGGATTACTGGAAGAAGAGGAGAGAAAAAAAAACAATAGTGTTCACCTGTGGCAACACTGCAGAGAGAAAAAAAAAATTAAGGGAACTGCTCACCTGGAATGGTTGTGAGAAGTCACAACCACTATCATCACAGAAAGTTTCAACCAGACATCTGATATCCAGAGTTACAGCAGACAAAAAAGAGAAAAGAAAGGAAAAAAAAATAAAAAAATAGTGTTTACCTGTGGTAACACTGCAAAAAGAAAAAACTTAAGGGAATTGCTCACCTGGAATGGTTGTGAGAAGTCACAACCACTGTCATCACAGAAAGTACAACCGGACGTCTGATATCCACAGTACAGCAGACACAGCCTTCCAGACCCAGCAGACACTAACGTTTTGGCTTCAGAATCTTGTAATGTATGTAGTACAGTTCATATAGCGTCTTGTGCTTGGGTGCGATGAAAACACAGGAGTCACAGGTTTGATATAGAAAAGTCCTGTATTACTTCATACAAGTTGGCAGAAATAGTCACACAGTTTGCAGACACAGAAACAGGAGACACAGCAGGCCAGAGTAATCCAAGCTCAGCAATCACTCTCCAATACAGATTCAGGATCTTCTTCTCTGTTACCGTAAGTCCATGCAAACGTGGGTCTTTCAAAGAGCAGGGTTCAGAGTCCACAAGTGCTTCAGAGTTCCTCAGTAGGAATAGCTGGAGTACAAGGTCCAAGGCTTACAGGAGTCAAGTCACAGGTTCACTGCAGGCTAGATTCTGAAGCACTGATTGCTCAGCTGTGGCTGCTTAAGAAGCAAAGGAGAGAATCAGGGCGGGAACATGCAAGCTGGAAACTCCATTTTGACTGAGGGCAAGATAGCTGCAGCAAGACAGAAAGAAAAATGGCTGACGAACAAACTGAGTTTCAGGAACATATACATAGAACCTTACATGAAGTGAAAGTGGAAAGCAATCAATTAAGCTTTCCACTTCCTCTCCTGTCAGCCAGGAGAGGAACTCATTCATTTGGGAGTTTACTGTGAGGCTGCAGCATTAGCTGCGGTCCCTGCAGTAAACATTAACCCTTTCTGAAGGATTACACCGTGGGACCTGACTGTGCATGGGATAGGTAAGAATAATTTTGCTTTTTTATTTTATTTTTATTACAGGAAATGGTTTTTTGCAGTCAAATAAAAGATGGTCAAAAACATGTGTCTTTATTTCATTAAAATGATTTTTAATTAAAGTGTGTGTGTTTTATTTTTATTTCATGCAATAGGATTAATAATTGATAGTTGTCTAATTGACAGCTCTCAATTATTAACCTGGCTTAAGGTCACCTTTCAATTGCAATGTGGCTTTAACCCCATATTAACCCATTCGCCACCGCTACAGGGCAATGGGAATAGACGGGCAAAGTGCCAGAAAGGGCGAATCTAATTATAGATTTGTCTTTTCTGGGGTGTCTGGGGGCAGATGTTAGTAGCCAGGGGGGGCCAAAAATAATGGTCCCTCTCTGGGCTATTATTATCTGCCCCCATTCGCTGGCTTTGTCTGTCTGGTTGCGAAAATAGGGCAGGAGCCCACGCATTTTTTTTAAACAATTTTACACCTCATAATTATATATATATATATATACATGTCATTGAATTTGTGACACATATATATATATATTATATATTTATAGTTCATACACTTCTACATAGTATAATAGCCGCTAATTCAATTGACGGCTTTTGTGAAAATGCAGAACCCGACATGAAATGACACTTGGTGTACATAGGGTTAACCATGTCTTTTCATGTCCTTTGCTATCTGATTTGCACAAACAATTACATCAGTCTATGTGTGCAAAATTTCACACCTGTAGGGGTTAATTAAAGGTGTAAATTCGTAGCAAAAAAGTCTGTTTTTTTTACAACGAATTTACACCTTTAATTAACCCCTACAGGTGTGAAATTTTGCACACATAGACTGATGTAATTGTTTGTGCAAATCAGATTGCAAACGACATGAAAAGACATGGTTAACCCTATGTACACCAAGTGTCATTTCATGTCGGGTGCTTCTGTCTTTTCACAGAAGCCGGCTTTACCCGGCAATTGAATCAGAGGATATTTTACTATGTAGAAGTGTATAAACTATACATATATGTATATATATATGTCACAATGACATGTATATATATATTATATATATATATATATATATATTGTATTCTATGTGTGTATATTTAGTGTTTACAAGGAAATAAAGGTTTTTTTTAGTTGCGATATTTTGTTCCCATAGACTTACATGGGACTTCCGGTATCGGAATCGGATATCGCCGATATTTAGTGATATCGGCGATACCATTCCGATCCAATATTTTAAGATATCGAGCAGTATCGCTCAACACTAGTCTCAAGACCTCGACCTTTGGATCTAAATCAAATGACCCTGACTTTATAGAAAGACTGAAAGATATAGACATTCATATCCTCATGCAAACATGCACCAGAGGCGAAAAAGAATCTCTGGTGCCCATCGGATTCAGGGAAATCTCTATCCCTGCCCTGAAAATTAAAAATATCAAACAGGGCCGGAGCTCAGGAGGAATACTGATCTGGTATAAAGATGAGTTCCACCAGTACATCAAACCGGTGAAGAGAGGAGGCAGCCACATATGGATCAGGATCAGCAGCTCCATCCTCACCTCTCAGTCTGATGTCCACCTCTCTGCGTCACCTATATACCACCGCCAGAGTCCCCCTACTTAAATCCATACTGCTTCGAGATCGTACAAAGAGAAGCCGCCCACTATCAGGTCCTGGGCAAAGTTCTCATCTTTGGAGACATCAATGCCAGAACAGGGAGACAAAACGACTTCCTGACCACGGATGTGAACATCTACTTATTTGGAGCAGACAATGACGGCCAAACGTAGTACACACAGAGAGAAACAGCTATGACAGTACAGTCAACAAAAGTGGTAAAAAGCTCCTGAACGTATGTAGAAGTTTAGGACTTCATATTCTTAATGGACGAACCAAAGGAGACTCTTTTTGAAGGTGTACAGTAAACTCCCATGTAGGGAGGAGTGTAGTAGATTATGCCATTACAGATATGAACCTGGCAAATATCAGCATCTTTATAGTCACCCCACAAACGCACCTGGCAGACCACAGTCAACTTCTTCTGTATTTGAAATCTACAGAGAAACCATCCACTCAAAAGCCACAGCATAGCGGCCTCTTCAATTGGCCTCCTTTCTATAAATCGTCCAAAATATCGGCATTAAAGTATAAAGAGGCTCCCAGCAGACATGAAATACAACGGATGCTCCACCACTTCTACAACTACGAGAACCAGCATAACCTAAAGGGAGTAAGTCAAGCTACAAAAGACCTCAACAACACTATCTTCTATGCAATGGCCTTACTGTCCGACCTTAAATAAGTCAACAACAAGAGACCAAAAGAAAAACACATCAATGGTTGCTTTGCCAGAGAATGAAAAGCCGTATGGAAGACCCTGAAAACAGCCTCAAACAAGAAACCCAGAGACCCCAACCACCCGCGTCTGATGGAAGCCTATGAAAACATACAAAGGCAGTACAAAAAAATACTCAGGAGGAAGAAGCAGAGTTACATCTGTACCAAGCGAAAACAACTCCAAGATGCCCTCCAACACAATTCCTTCTGGGAACTATGGAACCACATGGGCACAAAAGACAAGAAAAAAAGCATCCATATCCAAAATGGCAACATCTGGCTACAGTACTTCAGACACCTCTATAAAGACATTACAAAGGAAGAAATAAGTCAAGAACAAGTACTGTAGTCTGCAGAGAGACTACAGACTGGCCCCATACCTGGATAAACTCCCAGACCCCAGAGCCTGGAAGATCCTGAGACGATATAGACTCTGTGCACACAGTCTGGCCATCGAATCAGGCCGACACAGGCAGAGCTACAAGCCCAGGGAGGAAAGACTATGCCAACAGTGTGACCAGGAGGCCATAGAGTACGAAACTCACTTCCAGCTACACTGCTCAAAATACTCAGCAGTCAGGGACACTCACTTCAGGAGACTCTCACATCTCTTCTTGGATTTAATCACCATGAAGGAGGAAAAGAAAACATATATCTTGCTAGAGGAAGAAGAGAGAGCAGTGGAGATAGCAGCGCGGTATCTGAGTGAATGTCATAGACAGCGAGAAAGAGAACTATGATATGCCATGGACTTCTATAGCCCCCACCCTGGGTCTGCCCCACCCATTGTTCTTACAGCCCTCATCCTGGATCTGCCCCATCCACCTTTCCTACACACCTTACCCAACATCCCTACAGTCCCTATCCATTTTCCCTTTTGTACACTTGCTTTGCCAAAACTAATGTGTATTTAGTCCTGCGAATAAAGCTTCTTTGAATCTTGAATCTATATTTAAGGAGGCCGACACAGACGCTGTAAGGCTCACAATGGATTAGCTAACAATATAAAAATATGAAAAGGGGTACTGTTTCACCAGGTCCAAGGTATATATAGTATTGTGAAAATATTGTATATTCTGCATATATTTCAGGAGTAACACACAGACTCTCACAGGCTCAGTGTGGATAACACCATAATATAAAAAGAAGCTCTGCAAGAAATAATCACATATGTGGGGCAATGTTCGAGGTGTCAACGATGCACTTAGAGTGGTGGGTGGAGGAGGACTTTCTGTCAAAAACGGTACTGTATCAACAAATTACAGGTATAAATAGTTTAGTGAAAAAAGTTTAAATCTCCATATATATTTCAGGAGGCACACACAGCGGTCACAGGCTCAGTATCGATTACACAAAAATATAAAAAGTTGAAAAAGGCAAATGTTTTAGAAGCATACAGCTGCATACAGTGTTGGGGTACATTAAAATCTCCATATATATTTCAGGAGTCAGACACAGACGCTCAAAGGCTCATTATGTATTAGACAAGAATATAACAAGTATAAAAACGGTAATGTATCACCAGATAGCAGGTACATATAGTATAGTGCAAAAACTCAACATCTCCGTATATATTTAATGAGGCAGACCCAGACGCTCTCAGGCTCCTTAGGGATTACACCTTAATATAAAAATATGAAAAAGGGCACTGTATCACCAGATACCAAGTATATATAGAACAGGGAAAATATTGTAAATCTACTTATATATTTCAGGATTCAGACACAGACGCTCTCAGCCTCATTTGTGATTAAACAAGAATATAAAAATCTGATCCGCAAGACATAATCACGCATGTGGCCCAATGTTCCAGGTGTCAATGATACCCTTACAGTGTTGGATGGAGGAGGACTTTATGGCCAAAAGGGTACTGTATCACAAGCGTACAGCTGTATACAATGTTGTTGTAATTTTAAATATAGGTATATATTTCTGTACTAACACACAGACGCTGTTAGGCTCAGTATGGAGTAGACCATTATACAAAAAGTAGAAAAAGGCTAATGTATTTGAAGATTCCAGCTGTATACAGTTTGTGGGTAATTTAAAACAGCCTGCTGACGCTTCACAATAGCTGTTACATACTGGGATACCTCGTGTGCAAGACTGGCAGCTGTAGATGGAGTGGTCATGCATCTGCACTCTATCGATGACCTTTCGCTTCTGAAGGAGGAGGAGGAGGGTAGAATGCCTACAGCCAACTGTTGCCTATACCATGGCCTAGGCAGCACTGTCCCAACCCCGCTGTCCCCCGTGGACACTTCATCCACCACATTAACCCAGGTCGCAGAAGGGACACCAGCCCCTTAGCCTATTAGATAACTTTCTGACTCAGATAGCAAGCCGGAGACAGTGTCATCTCTAGGAGCCTCAGCTACTGAACCGCAATTATCTTTGTCGAAAATGCGTCCATATAATAGCAAGGAAACAAAGAGCAGACATTATCCCACAGGTTCCGCGGCTACTGGCTTGGGACAATGATTGCGAGGTGTTGGCAGGAAGGAGAGTCGAATAATAGTGTTGAGCGATACTGCTCGATATCTAAAAATATCGGATCGGAATGGTATCGCCGATATCACTAAATATCGTCGATATCCGATTCCGATACCGGAAGTCCCATGTAAGTCTATGGGAACCAAATATCGACATTAAAAAAAACCATTCTTGCCTTGTTGGTTAATTGTACATGAAGGAAAACAACAAAGAGTAATGTAGAATGTATTGGGGGAGGTTGAGGAGACAATAAGGGCATACATGTTTAACCCAATGCATTGGAATAGCATTAATATATATTTTTTTGGAAATACGTTTGGATTGACGAACAAATTGACAATGTTGTTAACCTTTTTTCTATTTTGGCAAATATGTATGTTTCACAACTTCCATGCTCTTCACCTTTTTAAATTTTGCCAGTGCCACACTTTCTCCTTCATAATCTTCAGCAGCATCATCTTTCTCATCAAATTATTCTTCATCTTCACCTTCTTAATCTTCTTCTTAAACTTCTTGCTATTCATGTTTTTGTTTACATTACTCATATTGTTATTATTAAACTATTAATCTTCTTCATATTCAAATTCTTCATCTTCTTCCTCTTCATCTTCTTAAGCATATTCTTATTTGTGACAGAGATTCCTGTACTTGTAATCTGTAAAAGTATGAATTGTTCATCCTTCCGTTCTTGCTGTCACAAAAGATTTAAATTACAACAGTATTTGTCCGTGTTCAGTTTAGCCTGCAGCAGCAGGCATTTTCCAGGGGCACCACGAGGAGGAACGGACTCACCCCCATACACTGCTTAGTCTTCTTCTGCTTAGAATTTAGAGCATATATTTTGCTCTTCATTTTGGTCTTATACTTCATGTTCTTCTGCTTTTTGATCTTCTGCTTATTGTTCTTCTGTCTCTTGTTCTGTATCTTGTAGTTTGTCTTAACCTTCTTTGTCCTGTTGGTGATCTTCTTCTGGGTAATCTTTTATTTTTTCTTTGTGATGGTGTTCAGGCTGGTTGGCTTCATGCTCGTCGTCCTTGTTGTCGTCATCTTCTTCTGGGTGGTCTTTAAGGTCGTCTAATTTCCGAGAACCAGCTGACGTTACTGGAACCGGACGGGTATAGATGGAGCAAGAGACAATGGAGTAAACGGAGGACCAGCTGACTGTGCTGGAACCCGGAGGGGCAGCAGAAGGAAAAGAGGCAATGTCACAACCGAGTACCAGCTGACGTTACTGTGACACGGTTACTAAGCAGGAGGTACCTGTGCTCCAAAGCACTACCAAGGACCAGCAGACGTTGGTGGAACTCGGATACGGAGATGGAGGCACCTAGGCCAAAGGCACTGGGGAGAACCAGTTGACGGTACTGGACCCCGGACGGGTAGCAGAAGGAAAAGAGGCAATGTCACAACCGAGTACCAGCTGACGTTACTGTGACACGGTTACTAAGCAGGAGGTACCTGTGCTCCAAAGCACTACCAAGGACCAGCAGACGTTGGTGGAACTCGGATACGGAGATGGAGGCACCTAGGCCAAAGGCACTGGGGAGAACCAGTTGACGGTACTGGACCCCGGACGGGTAGCAGAAGGAAAAGAGGCAATGTCACAACCGAGTACCAGCTGACGTTACTGTGACACGGTTACTAAGCAGGAGGTACCTGTGCTCCAAAGCACTACCAAGGACCAGCAGACGTTGGTGGAACTCGGATACGGAGATGGAGGCACCTAGGCCAAAGGCACTGGGGAGAACCAGTTGACGGTACTGGACCCCGGACGGGTAGCAGAACGCACCCATGAAAATGTAAGTTGACAGGACGCAAGTCGTCCGCAGTTACCGAATCACACAGTCCTACAGTGGGTGCTTGTCCTATTGTCACAATGGAAACAGCCTTTATTTACATATCCCACAGCACACATAGGAATCACCTAAACTGCAGGCACCATAGAGTCGGCTAACCTGAATGCAACACGACAGCACAACTTATTGGAGGATAATTGACGTTCACACTGCCAGGAAACAGCTGTCGTGCTGTAACCAGGCTGGCCAGGAGTCAGTACCCCTGCCAATTACTTACGAGCAACAAATGGCGGTGTTGTAGCCCAGGGAGTAGAGTTCAGGTGGTAGAAAGATGAACATAACAGGAGACATGGAAAACGTTGCCAAACAGTTATTTAATCTGAAAACGGACAGGCAAATTCAGGTGAGATCCATGCCTTGTTCATTTTCAGAAAAGTAAGCCGGTCTACATTCTCTGAGGATAGTCGCATGCGACGGTCTGTTACTACACCACCTGCAGCACTAAAGACGCGCTCAGATAATACACTGGCAGCAGGGCAAGCCAGCACCTCCAATGCATACTGGCTAAGCTCTGGCCATGTATCCAACTTAGAGACCCAAAATTTGAAAGGGGAAGAGGCATCTGGGAGTACACTTAGAGGGAAAGCCAAGTAGTCTGTCACCATCTTACGGAAACGTTTCTTCCTGGTGACTGGAGCCGTCTCGGATGGTGTAGATCTTGCTGGCGCTGTCACAAAACTTCGCCACATTTGTAACATACAGCTCTTGCCCTGTGCAGAGGCGCTGCTTGTGCTCCCTCTTGTTGTAGAGGTGTCTACACTGCCTCGACGCACAGAGCTGCTTTGTAAAGCAGTAGCAGCAGCAGCAGCTCTCTCGGCTGGAATGTACAACAGTATGGATTGCACCAGTGTGTCTTGGTACTCCTGCATTTTACGGTCCCGGTTCACCGGTGTGATGAGGGTTTGTAAGTTGTCCCAGTAGCAAGGGTCTAGGAGGGTGTACACCCAATAATCTGACGTGGTGAGAATGTGGGCGATGCGGCGGTCGTTTCTCAGGCACTGAAGCATGAAATCAACCATGTGCTGCAGACTCCCAACTGGCCAACAAAGGCTGTCCTCTGGAAGAGGCGTCATCTCTGCCTCCTCTGCATCACCCCACCCTCGCTCTACATACTGACTAGAGCGTTGTGTACCTCCCTCTGTAGGGATTTCTTCCTCCTCCATTGACTCCTCCTCCTCCTCCTCATCCTCCTCACAAAGTGAGCCCTGCCCAGCCCTTTGTGAGGAACCACGTTGCGATGACTGTCCTGAAGGTAATTGAATTTGTGACTCCTCATCCTCCACCTCTTCCAAAACCTCTTCCTTTAGTGCTTTCAGTGATTTCTGAAGCAGGCAGATAAGGGGGACAGTCATGCTGACTAGTGCATCATCTGCACTCGCCATCCGCGTTGAGACATCAAACGCACGCAAAACGTCGCAGATGTCCTTCATAGAGGCCCACTCAGTAGTGGTGAAGTGTGAACGGCGCAAATTGCGAGTTGATTGAGCCTGTTGCAACTGATACTCCATTACTGCTGGCTGCTGCTCACACAACCGCTCCAACATATGTAACGTGGAATTCCACCTGGTGGGTACGTCACATATGATGCGATGTTCAGGAAGGCGAAATCTGACTTGCAGAGCTGCAATGCGCGATCTGGCCGTGCTGGAACGTCGCAAGTGAGCGCACTCTAGGAGGACCTTGTGCAGCAGTGCATCAAGATCCGGATAGTCCCTCAAAAAACTCTGCACGACCAAGTTGAGCACATGTGCCAGACATGGTATGTGAGTGAGGATGCCAAGGCCCAGAGCTGCCACTAGATTTCGGCCATTGTCACACACTACCAAGCCTGGCTGGAGATTAGCTGACAAAAACCACACGTCGCTCTCCTGCTTGATGGCATCCCAGAGCTCCTGCGCTGTGTGGCTTCGATTCCCCATGGAAATTAATTTCAGGACGGCCTGTTGACGTTTGGCCACGGCTGTGCTCATATCGGTCGCAACAGGTAAGCGTTCACGGGTCCATGTGGAGGTATACCGTGACGGCTCGTGCAGCGATGATTCTGAGGAACTGGAGTAGGAGGAGGAATCAATGTGTACAGACTGGATTCCTGCAATCCTTGGAGTTGGCAGAACACGTACAGCGCCACTGGCAAGATCTGTACCCGGCTCCACAACATTGACCCAATGGGCAGTGAGGGAAAGGTATCGTCCCAGGCCATGGGTACTGGTCCACGCATCGGTGGTCAGGTGGACCCTGCTACTGACGGCGTTTAGTAGCGCATGTTTAATGTTTCCCTCGACATGTTTTTGCAGAGCAGGGACGGCTTGCCTGCTGAAATAAAATCGGCTTGGCACATTAAATTGTGGGACTGCCAATGCCATAAAGTTCCTAAAACTGTCAGTCTCCACCAGCCTGAATGACAGCATTTCAAGGGACAGGAGTTTTGCAATGCCAGCATTCAGAGCCTGTGCTCGTGGATGGTTTGCCGAGTATGGCCGTCTTTTATCCCATGCCTGTGGTACCGATGGCTGTTTTGTGGTCTGGGAGTGTGACGATGACTGTGAACTTGCTGCTGTGGGTGGAATAACAGTTTGTCTATGGACAACAGTGACCGAGGTTCTTCCATGGAGATCCTGTGAGGAAGCCGAACCAGGTGTGTGTGAGCTGGAGGTAGAGGCTCCAACACGACCTGAAGATGTAGGTGCTGCTGTAGGTTGGCCTACATCTCCAGTGTGTCTTTGTAACTCAGCTACGTGCTTTGTCCGTACATGTTTCCACATATTTGTGGTATTCAGGTTACTGATATTTTTACCTCTTTTAACTTTTTGCTTACACAGCTTGCATTGAACATAGCAAATATCATCTACAAGTCTGTCAAAAAAGGACCACGCAGTGCAAGTCATGGGAGCGCCAATTTTGAAATTTCTAAGAGAACTGCTCCCAACAGGTGCCAAACTGGAGGCTACAGGCAAGCAAGTCTGCAGCCTACCTCTCCCTCCTCTTTGTACCGTTGTGCCAATCTCTTCCTCAGAGCTAGAGTTGAGCGATACTTTCCGATATCCTAAAGTATCGGAATCGGAATGGTATCGCCGATATCACTAAAATATCGGCGATACCCGATACCGATACCGGAAGTCCCATGTAAGTCTATGGGAACAAAATATCGAAATTAAAAAAACCCCATTCTTGCCTTGTTGGTTAATTGTACATGAAGGAAAACAAGAAAGAGTAATGTAGAATGTATTGGGGAAGGTTGAGGAGACATTAAAGGCATAGATGTTTAACCCAATCAAATGGAATAGCATAAATATTTTTTTTTTAAAGATGTTCGGATTGACGAAGAAATTGACAATGTTGTTAACGTTTTTTATATTTTGGCAAATATGTATATTACACAACTTCCATGCTCTTCATCTTCACCTTTTTAACTTTTCACACACTTTCTCCTTCATAATCTTCTGCAGCATCATCTTTTTCATCAAATTATTCTTCATCTTCACCTTCTTTATCTTCTTCTTAAACTTCTTGCTATTCATCTTTGTTAACATTACTCATATTCTTCTTATTAAACTATTATTCTTATTCATATTCTGCTTCATCTTCTTCATCATATTCTTATTTGTGACAGAGAATCCTGTACTTGTAATCTGTCAAAGTATGAATTTTTCATCCTTCCGTTCTTGCTGTCACAAAAGATTTAAATTACAACAGTATTTGTCCGTGTTCAGTTTAGCCTGCAGCAGCAGGCATTTTCCAGGGGCACCACGAGGAGGAACGGACTCACCCCCATACACTGCTTAGTCTTCTTCTGCTTAGAATTTAGAGCATATATTTTGCTCTTCATTTTGGTCTTATACTTCATGTTCTTCTGCTTTTAGATCTTCTGCTTATTGTTCTTGTGTCTCTTGTTCCGTATCTTGTATTTGTAGCACAATCTTGTACCAGCTGATGTTACTGGGACACGGTTACTAAGCAGGAGGTACCTGTGCTCCAAAGCACTACCAAGGACCAGCAGACGTTGCTGGAACTCGGATACCGAGATGGAGGCACCTAGGCCAAAGGCACTGCGGAGAACCAGATGACGGTACTGGAACCCGGACGGTAGCAGAAGGTACAAGAGCCAATGCAAGTAACGAGGACCAGCTGACTGTGCTGGAACCCGGAGGGGCAGCAGAAGGAAAAGAGCCAATGGCACAACCGAGGACCAGCTGACGTTACTGGGACACGGTTACTAAGCAGGAGGTACCTGTGCTCCAAAGCACTACCAAGGACCAGCAGACGTTGCTGGAACTCGGATACCGAGATGGAGGCACCTAGGCCAAAGGCACTGCGGAGAACCAGTTGACGGTACTGGAACCCGGACGGGTAGCAGAAGGTACAAGAGCCAATGCAAGTAACGAGGACAGCTGACTGTGCTGGAACCGAAGGGGCAGCAGAAGGAAAAGAGCCAATGGCACAACCGAGGACCAGCTGACGTTACTGAACCCCAGTAACACAGGAGCAAGTGTTGACTGTGCTAACAGCACTTCCGAGCAACAACTGGTGGTGTTGGAGCCCAGGGTCAAGGAGGATGTTTAAATACTAGATCAAGTAATTTCCTTGTTACCTGTCAATTTTAAATGTCTATACTTCAAACAAGAGAAAGATAACCTTTACTACCATAAGATGATGATTTCATTTAAACTAATATCTAGATAAATAAAGAATTGACAAACATAAACACATACATTAACATGTTGAACAGCAATGCAAACCACAAAATAAATTAGTTAAGGAATCTGCTATACGGTTGTACATAAAAGCATGCAAGTACATATCTGAATCCATTAATGATGGATAAGTAACAGTATGTACACCATTTTTATTGTATAGACAATGAATGTCTGACTTCAAAACATCATCAGCATTACAAGTAATCTGTGATATTACTAAAATGTTCCATTTGCTGAATAATGTCACTAAATATTTTATACAAAATTATACAATTTCCATCATGTAATACTCATAATATGTGGCAATAATCATTTTTATTAACAAACATAACCTTTAAAAAGTGCATAGTGCATAGTGAAAATTGCTATTTATGGCTGACTGTCGACTTGGAAGCATGACAACAGATAGATAAGGTATATATAGATGAGACTGCATAGCCACAGATGGTGAATGGCGATGTAATACTGTACCTCAATAAAGTGTGCGTCACTACTACATAATTTTTTTTATATAGCTTTATAAACAGGGTACATGGATGTATGCTTGTGCCTTTGTTTTGACGCACAGACTGCCTTCCTGCTGAGACGTATTGGGTAGTGAACAGTTGTGTGCAGTGTTCACTGCAGTCTCTGCGGAATAACCACACTTAGACCTTATAACTTTTCAGACTTTCTTTATCAATCTACCAAGATGAAGAAGGCAGGGAGTAAGGCACGTGGTCGTGGAGTTTCTTCAGGGAGAGGACGCGGGGATTCTGTGGCTGCTGCGGCCCCCAGTGACACAGCATCCACCAGTTTTCCCCGTGAGCGTTCCTTTATGCGCACTTTTGTAGGAGCTCGGAGTACCCCCCTGCTGCGGGAAGAACAAATTGAAGCCGTTGTTGTTTGGATGTCAGCCAATGCATCGACTTCAATTGCTTCCACCTCCTCTCAGGACCACAGCACTGTTGGGCAACCATCTGTCTCTTCACCGCCTGGCAAATTGCCCAGGCAGTCAGAGAGTTCTGTACAGGAGCCAGCTGAGTGTCTGCTTCTGTTCTCAGAATCTATTGGCTTGCAAACAGGGGCCCAGCCAAGCAGCATTCTGTAATGTGAAGAGGGAGTATGCAGTGATGCGCAACAGCTGTGTCTCTCTGAATCTGAAGAGGCGGGTGAGACAGTGCCGATGGTCAGCACACCGCAGAACGCATCTGATGATGATGAGACCCAGGTGCCAGTTTCTGTTGAGCATGGTGCTGGCCAGACCACCCAACAGCAGGTGTTGGAAGAGGGTAGTGGAGATGATGAGGTCCAAGACCCAACATGGCATGAGGAACAGGAAGGTGGTGGGACCAGCTCAGAGGAATAATAATAATATTTATTTATATAGCGCCATCATATTCCGCAGCGCTTTACAGTTTAGCAGTTTCAGAACACAAGTCATAAGTAACAACGTTAACAATACAATAATTTAAGCTAAATAAGTCGCCCCTGCTCGTGACAGCTTACAATGTACAATGAGATGGGGGAGATACAAAGTATAGGTGTTTATATACAATGGTGCATTTACAATGATGTTCCAGCCATCTTAAGGGACTGAGGGATGGAGATAGTGAATGGGCTAGAGACACACACACACTTACACAGAATACATAGAATGACTTTGATTAGTGAATGTGATAGGCCGCTCTGAACAAATGTGTTTTGAGGGAGCGCCTGAAACCATGCAAATTGTGGATAGTCCTAATTTCTTGGGAACAGCATTCCAGAGGATTGGCGTAGAGCAGGAGAAGTCTTGGAGTCGGGAGTGGGAGGTACGTATTAGTGCAGAGGTTAGTCGAAAGTCGTTTGCAGAGCGCAGCAGTCGGTTAGGCCGATAGATAGAAATGAGGGAGGAGATGTAGGAGGGGTGCTGCACTGTGGAGAGCTTTGTGGGTGAGAACCAGTACTTTGGTTGAAAGCTGGGAGAGGCCTAGAGAAATGGTTAGTGATAGAAGGAAGATAGAGGAAGACATTGCCCCAACGGTACAAACAGGAGGGAGAGTTAGGCTGCAGACTCGGTTGCCTGTAGCCTCCAGTTTGGCACCTGTTCGGAGCAGTTGTCTTCCAAAAGTCAAAACGTGCGCTCCCAGGACTTGCACTGCGTGGTCCTTTTTTCACACACTTGCACATGATATTTGCTATGTGAAATGCAAGCTGTGTAATCAAAAATTAAAAATAGCTAAAAGTGTCAGTCACCTCAATACCACAAATATGTGGAAACATGTGCGGACAAAGCACGTAGTTGAGTTACAAAGACACACTAGAGATGTAGGCCAACCTACAGCAGCACCTACATCTTCAGGTTGTGTTGAAGCCTCTTCATCGAGCTCACACACAGCTGGTTCTGCTTCCTCACAGGATCGCCATGGAAGAACCTCGGCCACTGTTGTCCAGAGACAAACTGTTATTCCACACACAGCAGCAAGTTCCCTGTCATCCTCACACTCCCAGGCCACAAAACAGCCATCGGTAGCACAGGCATGGGATAAAAGACGGCCATACTCCGCAAACCATGCACGAGCACAGGCTCTGAATGCTGGCATTGCAAAACTCCTGTCCCTTGAAATGCTGTGATTCAGGCTGGTGGAGACAGACAGTTTCCGTAACTGAATATCATTGTCAATCCCACAATACAATGTGCCAAGCCGATTTCATTTCAGCAGGCAAGCCGTCCCTGGTCTGCAAAAGCATGTTGAGGGAAAAATTAAACATGCGCTACTAAAAGCCCTCAGTAGCAAGGTCCACCTGACCACCGATGCGTGGACCAGTACCCATTGTTATGATCTGCTACAACCAGTAAGGAAAGAAGGGAATTCTGTCCCTACAATACAACTAAGCTGAATCCCTACGATGTAACGGGGAACCTGATCCTGCGACCAGACCCGCTAAAGTCCTCATCTAGTGTGAACGAAGACCTATAGTTGCGAGGGAGTAATCCCTACAAGATCTAGGGACTGTGAGAAAAGGTGGACACCTCCTAACATAAATTGTAGCATGGATAATTAAACAGAAAAATAAATACTTTGTGATCCTAACATCAAGCAAAACTGACAGATTAAGGCACCTAAGCACCCGGCTAGCTTAACAGTAGATAATACAATGAAGTCAAGCAAAGCCAGAAGGGCGGAGCCAGACTAAATAGGGAAAAAAGGTCATGTGACCAGCAAACTGAAACAAAACCTAACAAGAGGGTTCTAACACCCATGGCCAGGGACAATACCTTTCCCTCACTGCCCATTGGGTCAATGTTGTGCAGCCGGGTACTGATCTTGCGAGTGGCGCTGTACGTGTTCTGCCAACTCCAAGGATTGCAGGAATCAAGTCTGTACACATTGATTCCTCCTCCTATTCCAGTTCCTCAGAATCATCGCTGCAGGAGCCGTCACGGTCTACCTCCACATGGACCCGTGAACGTTTACCTGTTGCGACCGATATGAGCACAGCCGTGTCCAAATGTCAACAGGCCATCCTGAAATTAATTTCCATGGGGAATCTTAGCCACACAGCGCAGGAGCTCTGTAATGCCATAAAGCAGGAGAGCGACGTGTGGTTTTTGGAAGAGAATCTACAGGCAGGCTTGGTAGTGTGTGACAATGGCCGAAATCTGGTGTCAGCTCTGGGCCTTGGCAACCTCACTACATACCATGTCTGTCATATGTGCTCAACTTGGTCGTGCAGAGTTTTTTGAGGGACTATCCGGATCTTGATGCACTGCTGCACAAGGTCCGCCTAGAGTGCGCTCACTTGCGACGTTCCAGCATGGCCAGATCGCTGATTGCAGCTCTGCAACGCAGATTTCACCTTCATGAACATCGCATCATATGTGACGTACCCACCAGGTGGAATTCCTCGTTACATATGTTGGAGCGGTTGTGTGAGCAGCAGCCAACAGTAATGGAGTATCAGCTGCATCAGGCGCAGTCAACTCGCAATTTGCGCCGTTCACACTTCACCACTACTGAGTGGGCCTCTATAATAAGAATAATAATATTATTTATTTATATAGCGCCATAATATTCCGCAGTGCTTTACAGTTTAACAATTTCAAAACACAAGTCATAAGTAACAACGTTAACAATACAATAATTAAAGCAAAATCAGCCGCCCCTGCTGGTGAAAGCTTACAATCTACAATGAGGTGGGGGAGATACAAAGTACAGGTGTTTATATACAATGGTGTTTTTACAATGATGGTCCAGCCATTTTAAGGGAGTGAGGGATGCATGGAGATAGTGAATGGGCTACACACACAGAATTACACATAGAATGACTTTGATTAGTGAATGTGATAGGCCACTGTGAACAAATGTGTTTTGAGGGAGCGCCTGAAACCATCCAAATTGCGGATAGTCCTAATTTCTTGGGGTAGAGCATTCCAGAGGATTGGCGCAGCGCGGGTGAAGTCTTGGAGTTGGGAGTGGGAGGTACGGATTAGTGCAGAGGTTAGTCGAAGGTCGTTTGCAGAGTGCAGCAGTCGGTTAGGCCGATAAATATAAATAAGGGAGGAGATGTAGGGGGGTGCTGCGCTGTGGAGAGCTTTGTTGGTGAGAACCAGTAATTAGAATTGGATCCTATAATGAATGGGCAGCCACTGCCAGTGTAATGAGTGGCGAATAACTCTATGAAGGATATCTGCCACGTTTTGCGTGCGTTTGATGAGTCAACGCGGATGGCGAGTGCAGATGATGCACTAGTCAGCCTGACTGTCCCCCTTATCTGCCTGCTTCAAAAAACACTGCAAGCACTAAGGCATGAGGTTTTGGAAGAGGTGGAGGATGAGGAGTCACAAATTCCATCACCTTCTGGACAGTCAGCGCAACGTGGTTCCTCACAAAGGGCTGGAGGACTTTCAAAGTACCATGCTGTATCAACAATTGAACCTCCAGAGTCGCTGTCTATATTTTCATAACCATTACAAACTTTTAATGTATTTACAAAGCACATAATGTACATTTTTTGTCTATCCTTTTGTAATGCTATTGTGTTTCCATAAACTGATGTTACAGAATTATGATACAAAGTTTTCAAATTTTGAGTTTTAAATTTTGTAAATTTATATGTATTTGAAGGACTTTGTGAGGAGGATGAGGAGGAGTCAATGGAGGAGGAAGACATCGCTCCAGAGGGAGGTAGACAATGCTCTAGTCAGTATGTAGACCAAGGGTGGGGTGATGCACAGCAGGCGGAGATGACGCCTCTTGCAGGGGACAACGTTTCTTGGCCAGTTGGGAGTCTGCAGCACATGGTTGATTTCATGCTGCAGTGGCTGAGAAACGACCGCCGCATCGAACACATTCACACCACGTCTGATTATTGGGTGTACACCCTCCTAGACCCTCGCTACCGGGACAACTTACAAAGCCTCATCACACCGTTGAACCGGGAGCGTAAAATGCGGAAGTACCAAGACACACTGGTGCAATCCATAATGTTCTCCATTCCAGCCGAGAGCACTGCTGCTGCTACTGATTTACAAAGCAGCTCTGTGCGTCGAGGCAGTGGAGACAGCTCTGCAACAAGAGGGAGCACAAGCAGCGCCTC
>JARQOD010006038.1:0-44950 GCA_033576555.1 Oophaga sylvatica | reverse complement strand
GGGGGCAGTTTTAATAGCCCAGGGGGGACCATTATTTTTGGCCCCCCCGGCTCTTAAACTCTGCCCCCGACCCCCCAAAAAAGGGGGAAAATCTTAATTATTTTTTCCCTTTTGGATTTTCCCCCCTTATTCCCCTTTCCCCCCCTTTACCCGGTGGCAAGGGTTTTTAAAAAGGGGTTTTTTAAAAATGCCTTTTCAAATTTGAAAGGTATTTAAGCCGGTTAAAAATTGGAGTTTCAATTAGACAACTAAAAATTTTTAACCTTTATGTATGAAAAAAAAATTCAAAACACCACAATTTTAAATAAAAAAGAATTTAAGAAATAATCCAAGTTTTTGGCCATATTTTTTTATCCCAAAACCCTTTTTCCTGTAATAAAAAAAAAAAAAAAAGCAAATTTTCTTCCTCCCCATGCCAGTCAGGTCCCAGGGAAATCCTTCGAAAGGGTTTTTAATTTTTATGCAGGGACCGCAGCTAAGCTCAGCCTCCAAAACCCCAAAATAATTTGGTTCCTTTGCCCGACGGGGGAAAAAAAGGCTGGGTGTCACAAAGATCACCAGCGATCCGCAAATATGCACTTGTCAGGGATCGGGTTTTTGTTGTCCCATGATCGGGGAAAGCGCCAAACGGCAGAGGCTTTGATCTGGGACAGCGCCCTTTCGGGTAACGGGGTTAAGGGCCCGCCCCAATAGGATATGCAACCGGACGCGTGGTCACTAGTTTTGTGACGCGCACGAGTAAAAAACGATTCGTGTGTGTGACATTCAGCAAAAAATCCCCCCTTCCGGGTATCGTGTGTCGCAAAAAAAAAAGTCAGGAAATTTTTTTTTATCCCGGGTTTCCCTTGAAAAGGCCCGCTCCTCGTTGACAGGGGAGACCCGATCCCTGGTAACCCAAAGGACCAGGGGTTTCCAGGCCCCCGCAGCGCTTGGAAACCCCTTGTCCCTTTGGAACCAGCTCCCGCTCAGGGCGTGGTATCCAAGGGCCGCGGGTTTTAGGCCCCCCCGCGCCCCGGAAAACCCCCCGTGACCCTTTGGGTTCCAGGGGGATCGTGGTCTCCCGCCTGTCACACGCAGCGATGTGTGCCTGTCAGCGGGAAACCAGCGATCAAAAAAAGGTCCTGACATTTCAGCGACGATCAGCGATACCCGGCAGGGGGGCTGATCGTCGCTGAATGTCACACACAGCGATATCGCTGGTGAGCTCGCTGCTGCGTCACAAAACTAGTGACTCAGCAGCGATCTCGGTAGCGATATCGCTATGTGAGACGGGCCCTTAAGGGGAAAGCTTAATTGATTGCTTTCCACTTTCACTTCAGGTCAGCCAGGGACACAATCAGTGACGTCAGAGGGAACTGATTAACAAAAATAGGGGTTCCCTTCGAAAAAAAAATGGCGTGGGGTCCCCCCTATTTTTGTTAACCAGCCAGATGAAGCAGACCGCTGAGGCCTGGATTTTCAGGCTGTTAAGGAGCCAAGATCCATGGACCTTGCCAGCCTGATAATACTAGGCCACAGCAGTCTGCATATCTTGGCTGATTAACAAAAATAGGGGATCCCCTCGAAAAAAATTGGCGTGGGGTCCCCCCTATTTTTGTTAACCAGCCAGATGAAGCAGACCGCTGAGGCCTGGATTTTCAGGCTGTTAAGGAGCCAAGATCCATGGACCTTGCCAGCCTGATAATACCAGGCCACAGCAGTCTGCATATCTTGGCTGATTAACAAAAATAGGGGATCCCCTCGAAAAAAATTGGCGTGGGGTCCCCCCTATTTTTGTTAACCAGCCAGATGAAGCAGACCGCTGAGGCCTGGATTTTCAGGCTGTTAAGGAGCCAAGATCCATGGACCTTGCCAGCCTGATAATACCAGGCCACAGCAGTCTGCATATCTTGGCTGATTAACAAAAATAGGGGATCCCCTCGAAAAAAATTGGCGTGGGGTCCCCCCTATTTTTGTTAACCAGCCAGATGAAGCAGACCGCTGAGGCCTGGATTTTCAGGCTGTTAAGGAGCCAAGATCCATGGACCTTGCCAGCCTGATAATACCAGGCCACAGCAGTCTGCATATCTTGGCTGATTAACAAAAATAGGGGATCCCCTCGAAAAAAATTGGCGTGGGGTCCCCCCTATTTTTGTTAACCAGCCAGATGAAGCAGACCGCTGAGGCCTGGTTTTTCAGGCTGGTAAGGATCCAATATCCATGGACCTTGCAAGCCTGATAATACCAGGCCACAGCAGTCTGCTTAGCTTGGCTGGTTAACAAAAATAGGGGATCCCCTCGAAAAAAAAACGGCGTGGGGATCCCCCCTATTTTTGTTAACCAGCCAAGTAAAATGCAGACTGCTGCGGCCTGGTATTAAAAGACTGTCAAGGCCCATGGATTTTGGCCCTCAACAGCCTGATAATACCAGGCTACAACAGCCCCACATTTGGCGCATCAAAAGATGTGCCAATTGTGGCACTTTACCCGGCTCTTCCCACTTGCCCTGTAGCGGTGGCAAGCGGGGTAATAAGGGGTTATTGTCACCGTTGATTGCACGGTGACAATAAGCCCGGTTAATAATGGAGAGGTGTCAATAAGACACCGATCCATTATTAATCCCAAAGTTATTAAATGTATAAAAAAAAGACAAAGCAAGAAAAAAGTATTTTAATGAAATAAAAGAGACAACACAGTTTTCATTAATTTTATTATACACTCATTCCTGCGACGCCATCGATCTCCTGTAAAAAAAGAAAAAAAAACAAACCAACAGTATACCACCTGTCCGACGCAGTCCATAACGACAGTCCCACGACGATCCAGCTCTGCTACATCGCAATGACAGGCAGAGCCTGTCATCGCAACGCAGCACAGCTGATTACCTGCTTCCCCGGCGGTGACGTCATCGGACTGACTGCTTTACGGCCGGGATTACCCAGCAGTCACTGCAGTTATCGCGAGAAACTGCATGTGACCGCCGGGGAAAGAAGATGGCGGCCATGAAGCAGTCCGGGACGTGACCGCCGGAGATCTTCTGCCAGGTAAGTGCCGCTGACTCCTGACAGACCCGACCGACGGACACTGACAGTGACAGTGACAATCCCGATTCCGGTATCCGATAAGACGAAAATATCGGAACTCGGAATCGGAATTCCGATACAGCTAATATCGGCCGATACCCGATATTTGCAGTATCGGAATGCTCAACACTAATGCCTACCCTTTGCCACGTATTGAGGAATCCCTAGCTGCCTTAAAGACTGCTAATTACTTTTCCACTCTTGACCTCACTAGTGGGTACTGGCAAGTAGCTGTGGCTGAGGAGGATCGGGAAAAGACGGCTTTCACCACCCGATGGGACTCTGTGAGTTCGACAGGATGCCGTTTGGACTCAGCAGTGCCCCTGGCACGTTCCAGAGAGTGATGGAGAGCTGCCTGGGACATCTAAACTTCGAAACTGTGTTACTGTACCTGAATGACGTAATTGTGTACTCCAAGACGTTTGAAGATCACTTGAAGCATCTGGCGGAGGTATTCGAGTCACTGTCCAAGTATGGGATGAAACTGAAGCCTTCAAAGTGCCATCTGCTCAAACAAAAGGTACAGTATCTGGGACATATTGTCAGCTCAGAAGGAGTAGCGCCAGACCCCGAGAAGGTCATTGCCTTTCAGAAATGTCCGGAGCCTAAGAACCTCAAGGAGCTACGTCAGTTCCTGGGACTGACAGGATATCACCGGAGGTTTGTAAAGGACTACACCAAGAGAGCAGCGCCTCTGCAAGACCTCCTGGTGGGACAGTCCCTAAAGAGCAGGAACTCTCCATTCCACTGGGGTAAAGAACAGGCTGAGGCATTCAAGGAAATGAAGGAGATCCTGACAGGTGATGAGATCTTAGCCTACCCTGACTACAGCCAACCATTCCTGCTGTATACCGATGCCAGCAATGAAGGATTGGGAGCTGTCCTCAGTCAGAAGCAAAATGGCCTGGAGAAATTCATCGCCTATGCAAGCAGGAAGCTCCGCCCAACTGAGAGGAACCCAGAGAACTACAGCAGCTTCAAGTTGGCGTTCCTAGCGCTGGTCTGGGCCATCACGGAGAGGTTTAAGCATTACCTAGCCTCCAGCAAGTTTACGGCTTACACTGACAATAACCCCTTAACACATCTGGAAACAGCCAAGCTGGGGGCCATGGAGCAACGATGGATGGCTCGATCAAACTACCAATTCACAATCAAGTACCGAGCGGGCCGCAAGAATGCCGACGCTGATGCCCTATCCAGGATGCCTCATGAGTCGGACACGGAAGGAGAAGTGGACGAACTGGAAGAGATTGAACTTCCTGCCTTTCACAGGAATGGGATGATCCACGATCAACAAGTCTGCAGGAGGCCGCGTGGTAAGACGTTAAATGCTTTACCTCACCATAGCTGGAAGGAGACTCAGGACAGTGATCCAGTTGTCAGCCGTATCAAGGAGCTGATAACTCAAGAAGGTTCCTCCTTGGGGAAGGATGCGTCTCCACAAGCAAAGCAGCTGTGGAATGAGAGAAGCCGGCTGTTTATCTATCGTGAGAAGCTGTGGAGGTACGTCAATCCAAGAACCCACGAGAAGGTTTGGCAGATAGTAGTTCCCAGAGCAGACATCCAGATGCTGTTGGAAGCCTACCACGATCAAGCGGGGCACTTTGGCTGGAAGCAGCTGGAGACCCTGTTTAAGTGTCGTTTCTACTGGGTGGGAATGCGCAGCTCCATTGAGAGGTGGTGCCAGAACTGTGGACCCTGTGGCCTCAGAGGAAAAGACTACAGCAGTAGAAGGCACCCCTGCAACCCATCATCGACCCTTAGAGATCGTGGCCCTGGACCATGTCAAGTTGTCACCCAGCTGGTCAGGATACCCCTATGCCTTGACCATGGTGGATCACTACTCCAGGTTCCTGGTGGTCGCCCCTGTGAAAGATCTGATGGCAGAGACAGCAGCAAAGACGTTCCAAGCGTATTTCTGCAGACCACATGGATATCCTGAGCAGGTGCTAACTGACCAAGGCTCAGCCTTGAGGCCGAATTGTTCAAAGAGTTCTGCCATCTGTACGGATGTAAGAAGATAAGAACCACACCGTACCACCCACAAACCAATGGTCTCTGTGAAAAGATGAATCACATCGTCATTGATCTGCTGAAGACTGTACCACTCGAGGAGAGGAATCGGTGGCCTGACTTAGTACCTGACCTGGTAGATCTGTACAATCACATACCTGTGAGTTCCATCAATTGCACCCCAGCTTACCTCATGCGAGCAAGACCAGGAAAGCTGCCCATGGATCTGGAGGTTGGTGTTGTAGAACCAGAAGCAGATGTGACTACGGAAGACTGGGACACAAACAGACAGGAACAGTACAGAAAAGTACAGGCCTGCGTTGAAGATAGTCTCAATCGAGTAAGGTACAAGCAAGAGGATCACTACAACAAAAGTGCGTAAGCCGAACCTTTCGCACCTGGTGAAGTCGTGCTTAAAAGAAAGAGGAGGATGCACAAACTCGATGATCAATGGGAAAGAGAGCCCTACATTGTACAGAATTCAAGGTTTGACAACAATAAAACGTGTATAATTAGTAAAGATGGAGGAAGAACGACTACAACTGTATCCAGAGATCACCTAAAGTTGTGTCCGGATCCGTTAAAGCTTCAAGAGGAAGAACCTGTTGTCAATAAGGAAGAGCGTGATGAAGCAGTCATACATACAGACTTAGGAGATTTCCCCGCGGATTGGCCCCGAATTGGAGAAGCTGTAATCATCCCCGTACTCCAATTCTACCAACAACAAGGAGAACCTCTACATCCAGTTGAACCGATTGTTGCAGTGGAGTCAGTTCCAGAGGAACCTGTTCCAACAGAATCTCAGGAAGCCGAATCACAGGAAGAAGAGTCCCCTGCTGAGACAGAACCGGATCACCCAGCTCACAGTGTACTTGCCAGCCCAGTGGAGAGGTTAAGGCAATTCTACAATTCACTTGCACGTAGAACAGACAGATTAACTGACACCTCACCTATCACCGCACCACGTAGGTCAGTGCGCCTAACAAGGGGACAATTACCTGTTAGGTACAGAGAGTGAGACTTAATAAAGGTAGAGGATTGCTTATAGCATTGTACATAAATGTAGATATTGTTGCTTACATTATGTCTTAACCCAGGGATCGACAAACCCGGGCGCCAGGTCGCCAGTGGTGCCTAGAAAATCATGCCTGGCGCCCGGGTTTGTCGGGGCCCTGAGCAGGCGGGGGCCCACTCGCCGTCGGGCACTGGGGCGCCCGTTAGCGGAGGAGAGCGGTGTCAGCGCCGCCACTGGCCCACCCCCCCGCTTGCTCAGGGCCCCGGCAGCAGCTGGCACAATACTCACCGCTCCCCGTGCCTCCACTGCAGCAGCTCCGGGCTCCAGGGGGCGCCTGCGCTTCCTCTCACAGCAGCGCCGCTGAATGACATCATCATTCAGCGGCCGGCTGTGGCAGAGAGCGCGTGGATGCCGGACAGGTGAGATATGTGTGTGTGTGTCTGTGTGTGTGTCTGTATCAGTGTGTGTGTATGTAGTGCGGTGCTTTGTGTGTGTATGTGAGAGAGTGCTTGTGTGCTGCGGTGCTGTCTGTGTGATGGTGGTGGGGAGGGCAGTGATGATGATGATGGGGAGGCATTGATGATGATGGGGAGGTACTGATGATGATGGGGAGGAACTGATGATGATGGGGAGGCATTGATGATAATGGGGAGGCAT
The DNA here is from genome assembly GCA_033576555.1 of Oophaga sylvatica. Classification (NCBI taxonomy): domain Eukaryota; kingdom Metazoa; phylum Chordata; class Amphibia; order Anura; family Dendrobatidae; genus Oophaga; species Oophaga sylvatica. Next base: position 38,203 of record JARQOD010006038.1, on the reverse strand, counting down.
TGATGATAATGGGGAGGCATTGATGATGATGGTGAGGCATTGATGATAATGGGGAGGCATTGATGATGATGGTGAGGAATTGATGATGATGGGGAGGTGATGGAGGATGATGATGAGGGGAGGCATTGATGATGATGGGGAGGCATTGATGATAATGGGAAGGCACTGATGATGATGGAGAGGCGATGATGATGATGGGGAGGCATTGATGATGATGGGGAATCATTGATGATGATGGGGAGACACTGATGATGATGGGGAGGCATTGATGATGATGGGGAGCCACTGATGATGATGGGGAGGCACTGATGATGATGGGGAGGCATTGATGATGATGGGGAGCCACTGATGATGATTAGGAGGCATTGATGATGATGGGGAGGCGATGATGATGATGGGGAGGCGATGATATGATGAGGAGGCAATGATGTTGATGGGCAGGCATTGATGATGATGGGGAGGACATGATGATGATGGGGAGGCAATGATGATGAGGAGGAGAAGGCAATGATGATGATGAAATGAAAAAAAAATTCTGGCTCCTAAATTTTTTGGCTGGCTCCTAGATTCTGAACAACTTTGTCGACCCCTGTCTTAACCGTTATTTATTAATTTGTTTTTCTTCTTGGTTACCAAAACAAGTAAATGGACATTATTTTTACTTGTTCCCATTACCCTTTGAGCAGCCTTTTTCCAAAAGAGACTGGTACTTTTTCGGTTGCTCATTTCCTCATTGCTTTTACTTATGTATATAGTTATATATGTTACCTGTTATGCAACAGTTTAAGATCCTCACCTCCCGTAAGGGATAGAGTTATATTGTACAATGTTTTATTGTTATGTGTTTTGTATTTCAGCCCCGGAGTGCTGAGTTCTACTAGGGGGGAATGTGGAGCCCAGCTGCGTCTGGATTCATATCTCCAGAAGGGTGCGCAGAAGGAATTCACCACTAGAGGTCTCAATATACATTCACACACCTTCACCCATCCCTTAAGTCCACCAGAGGGGAGACAATCATTAGTCATAAATAATAGGAGGGCTGTAAAATGGAGCAGAAAGTGAATGTCCATTCAGTCTCGAAACAGATATTGAGACAGAGAGACTGTGCAGAGCCAGATCGGGTTGGACAGGCTACAGAGACCGTGGTAGGCTAGTAAAGTAAGAGGCAAACGTAAATCACATTACCCCAGTCTAGTCAGAGCTGAAACAAGCGAGTAGTGTTGTGAATGGGTTTGAGATGAGTTCTGAGCAGAGGCCTCCTCTGGTGGTTACAAGCGGTGCTGGTCTGTCCAGTGAAGATTGTGAGGACTGGGAATCAGGTGTTACTGACTGGTCTTATATAAGGGAGTCACCTTCCCATCAGGGTTGCCGGTGATCAATTGTTCTGGTCTGAATCCTTCATTCCTGTTTCCCTTGTAGCCTGCTGTGTCGTGTCTGCATCTCCTGCTGACAGATAAGACATTTTCTTCTTTTTGTTTTTGTGCTATATTTTTGCATTTTGTCCTGCACTTCTGTGGGGGCCTTCAGGGTCCCCTCCGGGGGCTTTTGCCCTCTCAGTTTCGTTCAGCCACTGATGTTTGTACTTTTGCTTTTTCCAGTTTTTTCAGTGGCTGCTGTTTTGATTTTGTTACACCAGAGAACTAATTTAGGTGGTAGAGGTCGTGTGATCTCAGGTGTTTTTGAAATTAGTAGAGTTGGTGCTTTTCAGGGTTTTCTGGGATTGCAGTAAGTACCCTTCCTATCCTTTTCTATTTAGTTAGTTTGGGCCCCAGCGTTTGCTCATACTATTTTCTTTCTGTGTCAGTATTTCTTCTTGTCTAACCGCCATTACATGTTTGGGGGCTTTCTATGTTCTTTGGGGTTCTGCTCCGGGGCAGATAGCTTTCCTATTTCTATCTTTAGGTGTAATTAGTTTCTCAGGCTGTGACGAGGCGTCTAGGACCAACGTAGGAACGCTCCACGGCTGCCTCTAGTTGTGGTGGTTAGTCAGGGTACTGCAATCTCATAGATTCCAACTGCTCTGGTGTATTGCCTTTTTTACCTGCACTCCTCAGCTACCGAAACATAACAGTGTAGTCTGCAGACAGAGCAGATGAGTGGAGTTTGCAGCAAAGGACTCCAGAGCTCAGGTTGGGAGCCAGGAGCGTGCCGATGCTCAGAGAGCGGCGAAGAGGCGGCCCACCAATCGCCAGTGTGTGTGATCGAGTGAGGGCCGGGTAGGCCGAAGGCGAGTGGAAAGAGAAGTAAAGAGGCAGAGGAGCCGTAATAGCTCACCTCAACAAGTATTGACCGGACACCGGGGTCCGAGCCTATAGGGATCTCCACGACCCATTAGGAGAACACCAGAGTTCCTGGAGGACTACAGGTCCCAGGAGCACCAGAGAGCTGATGCGTAACTGGGCCAGGAGGACGGAGTCAGGCAGTGCACTGCCAGCAAGACTGTGTACTTCAAGAAAAGGTCCAACCACAAGGTCAGCCAGGTGCAGGACGGAGACTAAGTTAGGTCCCAGCTACATGCAGGCCAGGACTTCATACAGAAAGGCAAGGAACAGGAGACCACACACCAACTCAGTGGAAGAATCTGGATGTGCACCCTTCACCCTACAGTGCTCCGGGATGTGCCTGCAACTTCTTCAGTAAAGGTACTAAAGTGACTTGTGTGTGTGTGTCCCTCTTCTTACCCCTAACTGCCGGGTCCCCTTCCATCCTGCATCCTTACCCATATATCTGCCCTGAAGGACTCAGCCTCACCTGTGGGAGGCTTAACACCTATAGCTGCACAACACCAACCCTTCAGTGGATCTGCACTGCAGCGCTGGTCACCCTGACCAGGTACCACAGGTGGCGTCACGAATCCCCATACCAATATTCAACTCCCCCGTAAATATCCCACATTAAAGGGTGAGCGCCAGAGCCACGGACTGAACATTGTTGCCAAAAAGTTCGATTTTGGTTTCATCTGACCAGAGCACCTTCTTCCACATGTTTGGGGTGTCTACCAGGTGGCTTGTTGCAAACTTTAAACAACACTTTTTATGAATATCTTTGAGAAATTGCTTTTTTTTGCCACTCTTCCATAAAGGCCAGATTTGTGCAGTGTACGACTGATTGTTGTCCTATGGACAGTCTGTCCCACCTCAGCTGTAGATCTCTGCAGTTCATCCAGAGTGATCATGGGCCTCTTGGCTGCATCTCTGATCAGTCTTCTCCTTGTTTGAAATGAAAGTTTAGAGGGAAGGCCGGGTCTTGGTAGATTTGCAGTGGTATGATACTCCTTCCATTTCAATATGATCGCTTGCACAGTGCTCCTTGGGATGTTTAAAGTTTTGGAAATCATTTTGTATCCAAATCCAGCTTTAAACTTCTCCACAACAGTATCACAGACCTGCCTGTTGTGTTACTTGGTCTTCATGATGCTCTCTGTGCTTCAAATAGAACCCTGAGACTATCACAGAGCAGGTGCATTTTTCCGAGCTTGATTACACACAGGTGGATTATATTTATCATCAGTAGTCATTTAGGACAACATTGGATCATTGAGAGATCCACAATGAACTTCTGGAGTGAGTTTTCTGCACTGAAAGTAAAGGGGCCGAATAATATTGCACGCCCCACTTTTCAGTTTTTGTATATCAACAAAAATTTAAAATAACCAATAAATTTTGTTCAACTTCACAATTGTGTCCCACTTGTTGTTGATTCTTCACCAAAAAATTACATTTGGTATCTTTATGTTTGAAGCATGATATGTGGGAAAAGGTTGAAAAGTTCCAGGGGGCCGTATTTTGTGTGATCAGGTGGCGAATCTGACTCAGTTAGTGTAAGATTTAGCCTTGGAACAACATAACGTGACTTCCTCTCATGCTCAGTTACAGGGCCAGATTTCTGGTACTCTTACTGCCCCTCAGAATCCCTCTCCTTAGACCTCTGTTATGACTCCTGTACCATCTGACGTCTCGTTCAGCCCCCCTGAACCTGCTATTGCACTCCCTGACAAGTTTTCAGGAGAAAAGGACCAGTTCAGAATTTTTAACCCCTTTATTCCATCCGACGTACTATTTCGTCCATGTGACCCTGGACCTCATTCCCATGGACGGAATAGAACGTCCTCCGGGAGCGCAGCTGATCGCAGCCAGGTGGCAGCTGATTATCATAGCTGACACCCAGCACTATGTGTCAGGAGTGGTCACAGACCGCTCCCGGCACATTAACCCCTGGCACCCTGCGATCAAACATGATCGCGGTGTACCGGGGGCTCAGGGGAGCATCGCGCAGGGAGGGGGCTCCCTGCGCGCTCCCCTGAGACCCTCAGAACAGCGCGATGTGTCACGCTGTTCCGAGGGACTCTCCTCACTGCAGGACCCCGGGTCCAAGATGGCCACCGGGTCCTGCAGGGAGGCGGCTTCCTCAGTGCCTGCTGAGAGCAGGCAATGAGTAAGCCTGCAGCACTGCCTGTGAGATCGCTGGTCTCACAGAGTGCTGTGCACACTGTGAGACCAGCAATCTGGTATTAAATAGTTATGTCCCACCCGGGATAAAGTAAAAAAGTAAAAAAAATAAAAATAAGCATGTGTAAAAAAAAATTCCAAAATAAAAGGAAAAAAATAAAAATATTCTCCAATAAATTCATTTCTTCATGTAAATAAAAAAAAAAAAACAATAAAAGTACACATATTTGGTATTGCCGTGTCCGTAACGACGGCCCTATAGAACTGTGCCACTAGTTAACCCCTTTAGTGAACCCGTTAAAAAAAAAAAGCAAAAAATCAATGCTTTATCATCATACCGCCGAACAAAAACAGGAATAACACGCGATCAAAAAAACGGATATAAATAAACATGGTACCGCTGAAAACGACATCTTGTCCTGCAAAAAACAAGCTGCCATACAGCATCATCAACGAAACAATAAAAAAGTTCTAACTTGCAGAATAAAGCGATGCAAAAATAATTATTTTTCATATAAAATTGTTTTTATTTTATAAAATCGTCGAAACATTACAAAATGATATAAATGAGGTATCGCCGTAATCGAACTAACCCGAATAATAAAACTGCTTTATCGATTTTACCACACGCGGAACGGTATAAACGCCCCCCCCCAAAGAAATTCATGAATTGCTGATTTTTGATCATTCTAACCTCCAAAAATAAAAATAAAAAGCGATCAAAAAATGTCACGTGCTCAAAAATGGTACCAATAAAAACGTCAACTCGTACTGCAAAAAATAAGACCTCACATGACTCTGTGGGCCAAAATATGCAAAAATTATAGCTCTCAAAATGTGGTGATGCAAGAAATATTTTTTGCAATAAAAAGTGTCTCTTAGCGTGACAGCTGCCAATCATAAAAACCCACTATAAATAGTAAATCAAACCCCCCTTTATCACCCCCTTAGTTAGAGAAAATTAATAAAATTAAAAAAATGTATTGTTAGGGGTCAAAATTCCGCTTCTGCACAGTGTGAGTCTCAAGCCGTCCCTGCTGCGGTCTCCCATCCGTCTCGGCCGCAGTGGACTCTGTTCAGTTAGATGTCAGTCCCAGCGTCTCGCCCAGTTTAATATTGTGCAGAGGAATACTGCTGCTCCTCCAGGCTCTGCTATTTTAGCCAGGACTGGTTAGCGGCGAGCAGACGTCTTTAGGACAAAGTCCCTGCTTTCCGCTTCTGAGCATGCCCAGAGTAAGATCTCTCATTGGAGATCAGGGGTCACATGCTCAGGTACTGCAGCAGCTCCTATTGGTCCGCCAGGAAGGTCCTGAAACCACTTCTGTTCTGGAGCAGTTTCCTATTGGTCCTTATCTGGCAGGTCCTGTAGCTGCTACTATAAAAGGGTGGCATGGTTGTGCCGCCATGCGCTAGTATCAATCACATTATGTGCTTTGCGCCAGGGTGATCTTGCACGCATGTGTTAGGGCTCGGCTGAAATAAGCCCCTAGAATACCGGCACCTCCGGTGAGGAGATTGTATGCACGTGTTTAGGGCTCGGCTGAAATAAGCCCCTAGAATACCGGCTCTCCCCGGTGAGGAGATTGTCTGATTGCGTTGCTGATTGCGTTGCTACGGACTGCTGTCCGTACAGCAGTTGTCTGTGCATACCTGTGGAGTTAACAGGACACAGTCCATATTTCTACGTTTCTACCTTAGCGACTCTGTGGCGTAACAGAGTTCGCTTATACCGCCATATAGGGCCACAGTGACCATAGTTGCGACTCTGTGAAGTAACAGAGTTCGCCATTCCGCCATCTTACTAGCAGCAGGCTCTGCCTGCACGGTGGACCCCGGGCTGCGAACGCACTTATTATTTATATTTATTTTGTGCGTTCCGCCAGCCCTAACATACAGTCATGGACAAAAGTTTTGAGAATGACACAAATATTAATTTTTACAAAGTCTACTGCTTCACTTTTTCTAATGGCAATTTGCATATACTACAGAATGTTATAAAGAGTGATCAGCTTAACAGCAATTACTTGCAAAGTCAATATTTGGCTAGAAAATGAACTTTATCCCCCAAAACACATTTCAACTTCATTGCAGCCCTGCCTTAAAAGGACAGCTAACCTCTTTTCAGTGATTGCTCCATTAACACAGGTGTGGGTGTTGATGAGGACATGGCTGGAGATCAATCTGTCATGATTAAGTAAGAATGACACCACTGGACACTTTAAAAGGAGGCTGGTGCTTGGCATCATTGTTTCTCTTCTGTTAACCATGGTTATCTCTAAAGAAACACGTGCAGTCATCATTACAATGCACAAAAATGGCCTAACAGGGAAGAGTATCGCAGCTAGAAAGATTGCACGTCAGTCAACAATCTATCGCTGTCACGGGTGTGTCGCTGCGAAGATCGTCGCGATTGCACACCCTGACTTCTTACAGCTGAGTTTCTGCTGCTGGGTGTCTTTCGGCAGTGAGAGAGTTAATTCTCCCTCTCTCTGTGCTGGACAAGACCAGCCTCGCTCAGCTGCAATTAATGTTGTGATAATTGGATTTCTTCATATACCTGCCTGTCTGCTAGGGAAGTGTCGGTGAAAGCATTCATGCAGACCAGCAGAGCGGATCATATTGAGAAGTCTAAAGCTAAGAGTACCTGTTGTGGTTTTCTCCTCTCCTCGCTTTATTATTTATCTCCTTACCATTTGGTGTTCCCTCTGTAGTTGTTGTTTTGTATGCAAGGTGTCTTTTATTTTACCCCTTGTACTGTCTCGTTCGTCTTATACTGTGTGTAGGCAGTTACCTTCCCGTTCCCTGTGGTGGTAATCAGGGTCCTTCTCAGGACTAGATTACAGTTGTCAGGGATTCACAGGAGATAGGGTTACGCTGGCGGCCTGGACCTCTGTACCATCAACAGTACCTCCAGTAGAGGGATTAGTCAGGACCCCAGCTTAGGGTCAGCGTAGACCCCGGTCCTCTTTATGCAGAGACAGCGTGACATTTTCACCGACCACTAAAGATTTTCTCCAGTCACCATGGATCCAGTAGTCAGTCTTGCTCGGCAGTTGCAGAGTTTGCCCATGGAGCTGGGGACGTTAAGTCCAAGGTTTTGTACCCCTCGAGCAGGCCGGACCTGAACCTAAAGTAGCTCTCCCTGACAGATTCACTGGGGGGCGGGACAAGTTTTTTGCGTTCCGGGAGGCATGTAAATTGTACTTTCGGCTGCGACCTCGGTCATCTGGGAGTGAAGAACAAAGGGTGGGGATTGTCATCTCGCTCCTACAAGGAGACCCCCAATCCTGGGCGTTCGCTCTCCCCCCGGCTCCCCAGCTCTCCAGTCAGTGGATGGGTTTTTTGCAGCTCTGGGTCTTGTATATGATGACCCGGATCGGGTCTCCCTTGCTGAATCTAAGTTACGTAGGATACAGCAGGGAGATCGTCCGGCGGAGGAATTCTGTTCGGAGTTCCGTAGGTGGGCCACAGACACCCAGTGGAATGACCCGACTCTTAGGAGCCAGTTTTGTCAAGGTTTATCTGACAAATTAAAGGATGTGCTGGCACAGTATGACCCCCCCACGTCACTGGAGGCCGCTATGGCCCTTGCTATTCGTATTGACAGACGTCTTCGGGAGAGGTGCGGGGTAACTTCGCCCCCTGTTATGACTCCACCTTCCTCAAGGGTCCCTTATATGGAGGTTCCCCTAGTCAGTCCAGAGGAGCCTATGCAATTAGGAGGGACATCATTCCGGGGGAGGGGATCGGTGGGGCGCCACAAAACAAGAAGTTGTTTCTTCTGTGGGAAAAAGGGACATTTTATTGGGGGGTGTCCATCCCGTTCTTTGCAGAGTGAGAAGTCGCCGGAAAACTATTGATCCCAGATTGTGTGGCGGACGGCAATCTGGGAGTAAGTATTTCGTCCCTAAATTCGTCTCAGTTTCTCGTACCGGCGGAGGTGGTGGTGGGTGCGAGAACTGAGAGGATATCTGTTCTTCTGGATAGTGGGGCCGGGGCTAATCTGGTGGATGCTCGCTTTGCCCGGGTTCAAGGTATGCAATTGAGTGTGTTGGCTAAACCCGTCCCCATATTCTCGATCGACGCCAGACCTCTCGGTCAGGGAAGTTTTTTGCAAGCAGTGCATAACATAGATCTTCAAGTGGGGGCATTACATAAAGAACTGTTGTCTTGTTAGGGTTTGGAGGGTCTTCCTACTCCTATAGTGCTGGGCCTTCCTTGGTTAACTAAGCATAACCCGGTTATTAATTGGCAATCCAGAGGAATAAGTCAATGGAGTGAATTCTGTAATAAAAACTGCATGAATACGGTCATTGGTACGGTCGCTCCTAGGGCCTTACCTCATTTCTGGTAGACTTTGAGGATGTATTCTCGGAGAAAGGGTGTCAAGAATTACCTCCTCATCGCGAATATGACTGTTCTGTTAACTTGATCCCTGGGGCCAAATTACCGAAATCTAGGTTGTATAACCTTTCTGGTCCTGAGAGACAGGCCATGAAGGATTATATTTCAGAGAGTCTGGCTAAGGGGCATATTAGACCTTCATCTTCCCCGGTGGCCGCGGGGTTCTTCTTTGTGAAGAAAAAAGATGGAGGCCTACGCCCTTGCCTGGATTTCCGTGAGCTTAATCGGATTACGGTCCGAGATCCATATCCGCTCCCACTTATTCCCAATCTCTTCAATCAGATCGTGGGTGCCAAATGGTTCTCTAAGTTGGATCTCAGAGGGGCGTACAATCTGATTAGGATGAAGGAGGGGGATGAGTGGAAGACGGCGTTTAACACTCCGGAGGGGCATTATGAGAACCTTGTCATGCCATTTGGTCTGAGTATTGCCCCGGCGGTGTTTCAACACTTTGTAAATGACATCTTTCGCCACCTAATGGGACAGTTTGTGGTCATATATCTGGATGATATCTTAATTTACTCGCCGGATCTTGTGTCTCATCAGGAGCATGTTAGACAGGTGTTAAAGATCTTGCGGGATAATAAACTGTACGCCAAATGGGAGAAGTGTGTGTTCGCCGTACAGGAACTTCAGTTTTTAGGATTCCTGGTGTCAGCATCCGGTTTTCGTATGGACCCTGGGAAAGTGCGGGCAGTTCTTGAGTGGGATCTGCCAGAGGATCTTAAGGCATTACAACGTTTCTTGGGGTTTGCTAACTACTACCGGAAATTCATTCGTAATTTTTCGTCCATAGTTAAACCTCTCACAGACATGACTAAAAAAGGGACAGATTTTTCAAAATGGTCTGACAAGGCTTGTCAAGCGTTTTCTTCCTTGAAAAAATGTTTTGCTTCAGCACCCATACTTATTCAGCCTGATGCGTCACAGCCGTTCATTGTTGAGGTGGACGCTTCCGAGGTAGGGGTGGGAGGAGTATTGTCACAAGGTCCGTCCCCTGGTAAATGGCATCCGTGCGCCTTCTTCTCTAAAAAATTGTCGTCCGCGGAGAGGAATTATGATGTCGGCAATAGGGAACTCTTGGCCATTAAGTTAGCTTTTGAGGAGTGGCGTCATTTTTTGGAGGGGGCAGTCCACCCAGTCACCGTCATTACTGATCACAAAAACCTGCTATATTTAGAGTCCGCTAAACGTCTGAATCCCAGACAAGCTAGGTGGTCGTTGTTTTTTACCAGGTTTAATTTTGTCGTCACATATCGTCCTGGGTCAAAAAATGTTAAGGCGGATGCCTTATCTCGCTGTTTCCCAGGGTCTGGGAATACGGAGGACCCGGTTCCGGTCCTTCAGGAGGGGGTGGTGGTGTCGGCAGTATGCTCTGAGCTTGAGGAGGAGGTATTGGAGACTCAGGGGGACGCCCCTGTAGGACCTCCAGGGAGACTGTTTGTTCCAAATCAGTTGCGACAAAAGGTGATCGAGGCACACCATAATTCAGCTTTGGCAGGACACCCAGGGAGTAAAGCAACTGAGGATCTCCTCTCGCGCCGGTTTTGGTGGCCTAACTTACATAGGGAGGTGGTAACTTTTGTCGCGTCCTGCGAGGTTTGTGCGCGCTCTAAGACCCCACATACCCATCCGTCTGGGGCCCTCTTACCTTTGAAGATCCCGGAGCGTCCGTGGACTCATCTGTCTATGGACTTCATTACGGACCTCCCGCCATCTTCGGGTAAAACAGTCATACTCGTTGTAGTGGACAGGTTCAGCAAGATGGCACATTTTATCGCTCTTCCTGCTCTTCCTAATGCTAAAACTCTTGCGCAGGTGTTTATTGGGAGATTGTAAGACTTCACGGGGTACCCTCCGATGTGGTGTCGGATCAGGGGTCTCAGTTTGTGTCCAAATTCTGGAAAGCATTTTGTACACGGCGTGGGATGCAGTTGTCATTTTCATCGGCTTTTCACCCGCAGTCCAATGGTCAGACAGAGCGTCTGAACCAGAGCTTGGAGACATATCTCCGGTGTTTTGTGTCAGAAAACCAGGAGGACTGGGCTTCTTTCTTGCCTCTGGCAGAGTTTGCTCTAAATAATAGGCGGAGCGAGTCCACTGGTAAGTCCCCGTTTTTTGGGGCATATGGTTTTCACCCCCAGTTTTGTACTTTCAATAGGGGGTGCTCTTCTGGGGTTCCTGAGGAGGAACGATTTTCGTCGTCACTTGCTTCAGTGTGGAGAGGAGTGCTGAATAATCTGAGTACTATGGGGAACCGATACAAACGTATGGCTGATAGGAGGAGAGTGTCTGGTCCGGACCTAAGTGTGAACGATCTGGTATGGTTGTCTACCAAGAATATAAAACTTAAGGTTCCCTCCTGGAAACTGGGTCCCAGGTCATCGGGCCATACAAGATCAGTTCTATAATTAATCCGGTTGCATTCCGTCTTGACCTCCCTCCCACATTTAACCCCTTCCCGACCTTTGACACAGCGTATGCGTCATGAAAGTCGGTGCCAATCCGACCTATGACGCATACCCTGCGTCATGAAAGGATCGCGTTCCTGCGGGCCGGGAGACCGGGGTCACTCAAAGGTCACCCGACCCGCAGTTACAGGACCCTTTGTGCTTCACCACAGGGGGGTTGGCTTAACCCCCCGTGGCCACGATCGCTCTGATTGGCTGTTAAAAGTGAAACAGCCAATCAGAGCAATCTGTAATATTTCACCAATTTAATTGGTGAAATATTACAATCCAGCCATGGCCGATGCTACAATAGCATCTGCCATGGCTGGACACCGAGACCTGACCCCCCCACACGTAGTCACGGCGGCGATCGGCCGCCGCCACCAAAAGATGGCAGCGATCGGTCACCACCGTCACTAACAGCTCCTCCTCCTCTTTGCTCCGCTGCCCCCACCTTCCGATCCCCCCCCAACCTTCCGACCACCCTACTCACCTCTCCCGATCCACCGATGTCCCTGGATCGGTCCCGGCGTCCGCCCGGGCCTCTTCATGGGCGCCGCCATCTTGGAAAATGGCGGGCGCATGCGCAGTGCGCCCCCCAGTGTCCAAAAATTTATTTTGATCACTGTGATAAACTGTCACAGTGATCAAAATAAAAAAAAGTAAATGAACCCCCCTTTATCATAGGTAGGGACAAATAAAAAAAAAATAAAGATTTTTTTTTTTTTTTTTCCTATTAGGCCCTGTGCACACGTTGCGGATTTTGCTGCGGATCCGCGGCGGATTTTGCTGCTGATCCGCGGCGGATTTCGCTGCTGATCCGCGGCGGATCAGCAGCGAAATCCGCCGCGGATGCGCAGCGATATCCGCCGCGGATCAGCAGCGAAATCCGCCGCGGATCCGCAGCTAAATACGCCGCGGATCCGCAGCAAAATCCGCAACGTGTGGTGGATTTCGCTGCGGATCCGCGGCGTATTTTGCTGCTGATCCGCGGCGGATTTCGCTGCTGATCCGCGGTGGATCAGCAGCGAAATCAGCCGCGGATGCGCAGCGATATCCGCCGCGGATCAGCAGCGAAATCCGCCGCGGATCCGCAGCAAAATACGCCGTGGATCCGCAGCAAAATCCGCAATGTGTGGTGGATTTCGCTGCGGATCCGCGGCGGATTTTGCTGCAGATCCGTGGCGGATTTCGCTGCTGATCCGCGGCTGATTTCGCTGGTGATCCGCGGCGGATTTCGCTGCTGATCCACGGCGGATTTCGCTGCTGATCCGCGACTGATTTCGCTGCGGATCCGCGACTGATTTCGCTGCGGATTCGCGACTGATTTCGCTGCGGATCCGCGACTGATTTCGCTGCGGATCCGCTGCGGATTTCGCTGCGGATCCGCTGCGGATTTCGCTGCTGATCCGCGGCGGATTTCGCTGCTGATCCGCGGCGGATCCGCGGCTGATTTCGCTGCTGATTCGCGGCGGATTTCGCTGCTGATTCGCGGCGGATTTCGCTGCTGATCCGCGGCGGATTTCGCTGCTGATCCGCGACTGATTTTGCTGCTGATTCGCTGCGGATTTCGCTGCTGATCCGCGACTGATTTCGCTGCTGATCCGCAGCGGATTTCGCTGCTGATCCGCGGCGGATCCGCGGCTGATTTCGCTGCTGATTCGCGGCGGGGATTTCGCTGCTGATTCGCGGCGGATTTCGCTGCTGATCCGCGGCGGATTTCGCTGCTGATCCGCGACTGATTTTGCTGCTGATCCGCGGCGGATTTCGCTGCTGATCCGCGACTGATTTCGCTGCTGATCCGCAGCGGATTTCGCTGCTGATCCGCGGCTGATTTCGCTGCTGATCCGCGGCTGATTTCGCTGCGGATCCGCGGCTGATTTCGCTGCTGATCCACGGCGGATTTCGCTGCTGATCCGCGGCTGATTTCGCTGCTGATCCGCGGCTGATTTCGCTGCTGATCCGCGGCGGATTTCGCTGCTGATCCGCGGCGGATTTCGCTGCTGATCCGCGGCTGATTTCGCTGCGGATCCGCGGCTGATTTCGCTGCTGATCCACGGCGGATTTCGCTGCTGATCCGCGATGGATTTGCTGCGGATTCGCTGCGATCCGCAGCGGATTTCGCTGCTGATCCGCGGCTGATTTCGCTGCATGATCCGCGGCTGATTTCGCTGCTGATCCGCAGCTGATTTCGCTGCTGATCCGCGGCGGATTTCGCTGCTGATCCGCGGCGGATTTCGCTGCTGATTCGCTGCAGATCTGCTGATTTTGCTGCTGATCCGCGGCAGATTTTGCTGCTGATCGGCGACTGATTTCGCTGCGGATCCGCGACGATTTCGCTGCAGATCCGCAACTGATTTCGCTGCGGATCCGCGACTGATTTCGCTGCGGATCCGCGGCGGATTTCGCTGCTGATCCGCGGCGGATTTCGCTGCTGATCCGCGGCTGATTTCGCTGCTGATCCGCGGCGGATTTCGCTGCTGATCCGCGGCTGATTTCGCTCCTGATTCGCGGCGGATTTCGCTGCTGATTCGCGGCGGATTTCGCTGCTGATCCGCTGCGGATTTCGCTGAGGATCCGCGGCGGATTTCGCTGCTGATCCGCGACTGATTTTGCTGCTGATTCGCTGCGGATCCGCAGCGGATTTCTTGCTGATCCACGCTGATTCACTGCTGATCGCGCTGATTTCGCTGCTGATCCGCGGCTGATTTCGCTGCTGATCCGCGGCGGATTTCGCTGCTGATCCGCGGCGGATTTCGCTTCGGATGCGCGCGATTTCGCTGCTGATCCGCGGCGGATTTCGCTGCTGATCCGCGACTGATTTTGCTGCTGATTCGCTGCGAATCTGCAGCGGATTTCGCTGCTGATCCGCGGCTGATTTCGCTGCTAATCCGCGGCGGATTTCGCTGCTGATTCGCTGCAGATCCGCGTCTGATTTCGCTGCTGATCCACGACTGATTCGCTGCGGATCCGGACTGATTTCGCTGCGGATCCGCGACTGATTTCGCTGCGGATCCGCGACTGATTTCGCTGCGGATCCGCGGCGGATTTCGCTGCTGATCCACGGCGGATTTCGCTGCTGATCCGCGGCGGATTTTGCTGCGGATCCGCGGCTGATTATTGCTGATTCATCTGCGCTAGCGGGTATAGCATAACGCGATCGCGTTATGCTATACCGTTACCAGACGGTCAACGCTACGTGTTGAACGGGCTGGTAAAACGCAATATGAACCCAGCCTTAGGGTTAGAACTAGGGTTAGGGTTAGCATTAGGGTTAAGGTTAGAATTACGGTTAGGGTTGGAATTTGGGTTAGGGTTGGAATTAGGGTTAAGGTTGGAATTAGGGTTAGGGTTGGAATTAGGGTTAGGCTTGTAGTTAGATTTATGGTTAGAGTTGGGATTAGGGTTAGGGGTGTGTTGGGGTTAGGGTTATGATTAGGGTTTGTATTAGGGTTAGGTGTGTGTAGGGGTTAGGGTTGGGGTTAGGGGTGTGTTGGGGTTAGGGTTGGAGTTAGAATTGAGGGGTTTCCACTATTTAGGCACATCAGGGGGTCTCCATACGCGACATGGCGCCACCATTGATTCCTGCAAATTTTGCATTCAAAAAGTCAAACAGTGCTCCCTTTATTCCAAGCCCCGACGTATGCCCAAACAGTGGTTTATCCCCACATATGAGGTATCAGCGTACTCGGGAAAAATTGCACAACAACTTTGGGGGTTCTAATTTCTCCTGTTAACATTGGGAAAAAAAATTGGGGACTAAAAATTATTTTTGTGGAAAAAAAATGATTTTATATTTTCACGGCTCTGCGTTATAAACTTCTGTGAAGGACTTGGAGATTCAAAGTGCTTATCACACATCTATAGGAGTTCCTTGGGGGATCTAGTTTCCAAAATGGGGTCACTTTTGGGAGTTTCTACTGTTTAGGCACATCAGGGACTCTGCAAACGTAACATGACGCCCGAAGACCATTCCATCAAGTGGGCATTTCAAAACGTCACTACTTCCCATCCGAGCCCCGACGTGTGCCCATACAGTAGTTTTCTCCCACATATGGGATATCAGCATACTCAGGACAAATTGGACAACAACTTTTGGGGTCTAATTTCTCATGTTACCCTTGGGAAAATAAAAAAATTGGGGACTAAAAGATCCTGATTGTGGAAAAAATATGATTTTTTTATTTTCATGCCCGGGCGTTATAAACTTCTGTGTAGCCCTTGGGGGTTCAAAGTGCTCACCACACATCTAGATAAGTTCTTTGCTGGGTCTAGTTTCCAAAATGGGGTCACTTGTGGGGAGTTTCTACTGTTTAGGCACATCAGGGGCTCTGCAAACGTAACAAGATGCCCGCAGACCATTCCATCAAGTCGGCATTTCAAAGCGTCACTACATCCCTTCCGAGCCCTGACGTGTGCCCAAACAGTGGTTCCCCCCCACATATGGGGTACTAGCGTACTCAGGACAAACTGGACAACAACTTTTGGGGTCCAATTTCTCCTGTAACCATTGTGAAAATAAAAAACAGTGGGCTAAAAAATCATTTTTTGAGAAAAAAAAATGATTTTTTATTTTCACGGCTCTGCGTTATAAACTTCTGTGAAACACCTGGGGGTTCAAAGTGCTCACTATGCATCTAGATAAGTTCCTTAGGGCGTCTAGTTTCCAAAATGGGGTCACTTGTGGGGGAGCTCCAATGTTTAGGCACACAGGAACTCTCCAAATGCGACATGGCAACCGCTAAATATTCCAGCATATTTTCCATTCAAAAAGTCAAATGGCGCTCCTTCCCTTCTGAGCCCTGCAGTGCGCCCAAACAGTGGTTTATGACCACATATGAGGTATCTGTGTACTCAGGAGAAATTGCCCAACAAATTTTAGGATCCAATTTATACTGTTGCCCATGTGAAAATGAAAAAAACTGAGGCTAAAAGAAAATTTTTGTGAAAAAAAAGTACTTTCTTTTTTTTACGGATCAATTTGTGAAGCACCTGGGGGTTCAAAGTGCTCACTATGCATCTAGATAAGTTCCTTAGGGGGTCTAGTTTCCAAAATGGGGTCACTTGTGGGGAGCTCCAATGTTTAGGCACACAGGGACTCTCCAAATGCGACATAGCAAACCGCTAAATATTCCAGCATATTTTCCATTCAAAAAGTCAAATGGCGCTCCTTCCCTTCTGAGCCCTGCCGTGCGCCCAAACAGTGGTTTATTACCACATATGAGGTATCTGTGTACTCAGGAGAAATTGCCCAACAAATTTTAGGATCCAATTTATACTGTTGCCCATGTGAAAATGAAAATAACTGAGGCTAAAAGAAAATTTTTGTGAAAAAAAAGTACTTTCTTTTATTTACGGATCAATTTGTGAAGCACCTGGGGGTTCAAAGTGCTCACTATGCATCTAGATAAGTTCCTTAGGGGGTCTAGTTTCCAAAATGGGGTCACTTGTGGGGGAGCTCCAATGTTTAGGCACACAGGGACTCTCCAAATGCGACATAGCAACCGCTAAATATTCCAGCATATTTTCCATTCAAAAAGTCAAATGGCGCTCCTTCCCTTCTGAGCCCTGCCGTGCGCCCAAACAGTGGTTTATGATCACATATGAGGTATCAGTGTACTCAGGAGAAATTGCCCAACAAATTTTAGGATCCAATTTATACTGTTGCCCATGTGAAAATGAAAAAACTGAGGCTAAAAGAAAATTTTTGTGAAAAAAAAGTACTTTCTTTTATTTACGGATCAATTTGTGAAGCCCCTGGGGGTTCAAAGTGCTCACTATGCATCTAGATAAGTTCCTTAGGGGGTCTAGTTTCCAAAATGGGGTCACTTGTGGGGGAGCTCCAATGTTTAGGCACACAGGGACTCTCCAAATGCGACATGGCAACCGCTAAATATTCCAGCATATTTTCCATTCAAAAAGTCAAAAGGCGCTCCTTCCCTTCTGAGCCCTGCCGTGCGCCCAAACAGTGGTTTATGACCACATATGAGGTATCTGTGTACTCAGGAGAAATTGCCCAACAAATTTTAGGATCCAATTTATACTGTTGCCCATGTGAAAATGAAAAAAACTGAGGCTAAAAGAAAATTTTTCTGAAAAAAAAGTACTTTCTTTTTTTTACAGATCAATTTGTGAAGCACCTGGGGGTTCAAAGTGATCACTATGCATCTAGATAAGTTCCTTAGGGGGTCTAGTTTCTAAAATGGGGTCACTTGTGGGGGAGCTCCAATGTTTAGGCACACAGGAACTCTCCAAATGCGACATGGCAACCGCTAAATATTCCAGCATATTTTCCATTCAAAAAGTCAAATGGCGCTCCTTCCCTTCTGAGCCCTGCCGTGCGCCCATACAGTGGTTTATGACCACATATCAGGTATCTGTGTACTCAGGAGAAATTGCCCAACAAATTTTAGGATCCATTTTATCCTGATGCCCATGTAAAAATGAAAAAATTGATGCTAAAAGAAAATATTTGTTGGAAAAATTAAAATGTCCATTTTTTCCTTCCACGTTGCTTTAGTTCCTGTGAAGCACCTGAAGGGTTAATAATCTTCTTGAATGTAGTTTTGAGTAGCTTGAGGGGTGCAGTTTTTATAAAGGTGTCACTTTTGGGTATTTTCTGCCATATAGACCCCTCAAAGTGACTTCAAATGTGAGGTGGTCCCTAAAAAAAATGGTTTTGTAAATTTTGCTGTAAAAATGAGAAATCGCTGGTCAACTTTTAACCCTTATAACTTCCTAACAAAAAAAAATGTTGTTCCCAAAATTGTGCTGATGGAAAGTAGACATGTGGGAAATGTTATTTATTAACTATTTTGTGCCACATAACTCTCTGGTTTAACAGAATAAAAATTAAAAATTTGAAAATTACAAAATTTTCAGAATTTTCGCCAAATTTCCATTTTTTTCACAAATAAACGCAAAAATTATCGACCTAAATTTACCACTAACATGAAGCCCAATATGTCACGAAAAAACAATCTCAGAATCGCTAGGATCCGTTGAAGCGTTCCTGAGTTATTCCCTCATAAAGGGACACTGGTCAGAATTGCAAAAAATGGCAAGGTCTTTAAGGTCAAAATAGGCTGGGTCTTGAAGGGGTTAAAATTCATAATGTGTTCCACAGATCGTTGCTTAAGAGGTATGTGGCGCCGGTGATACCTTCACCTTTACCTCCTCCTCCTGTGGTGGTCAATGGTAACTTGGAGTCGAGAGTCATCGATTCACGTCTGAATCGCCGGTCCCTTCAGAACCTTGTTCATTGGAGGGGGTATGGTCCTGAGGAGAGGATGTGGATTCCTGCGTCGGATATTAACGCAGACCGATTGGTTCGGGCCTTCCACACTACTCACCCAGATAAACCCGGCCCTGAGGGTCCGGAGGCCCCTCGTAGAAGCAGGGGTACTGTCACGGGTGTGTCGCTGCGAAGATCGTCGCAATTGCACACCCTGACTTCTCACAGCTGAGTTTCTGCTGCTGGGTGTTTTTTCGGCAGTGAGAGAGTTAATTCTCCCTCTCTCTGTGCTGGACAAGACCAGCCTCGCTCAGCTGCAATTAATGTTGCGATAATTGGATTTCTTCATATACCTGCCTGTCTGCTAGGGAAGTGTCGGTGAAAGCATTCATGCAGACCAGGAGAGAGGATCATATTGAGAAGTCTAAAGCTAAAAGTACCTGTTGTGGTTTTCTCCTCTCCTCGCTTTATTATTTATCTCCTTACCATTTGGTGTTCCCTCTGTAGTTGTTGTTTTGTATGCAAGGTGTCTTTTATTTTACCCCTTGTACTGTCTCGTTCGTCTTATACTGTGTGTAGGCAGTTACCTTCCCGTTCCCTGTGGTGGTAATCAGGGTCCTTCTCAGGACTAGATTACAGTTGTCAGGGATTCACAGGAGATAGGGTTACGCTGGCGGCCTGGACCTCTGTACCATCAACAGTACCTCCAGGTAGAGGGATTAGTCAGGACCCCAGCTTAGGGTCAGCATAGACCCCGGTCCTCTTTATGCAGAGACAGCGTGACAATCGCATCATCAAGAACTTCAAGGAGAGAGGTTCCATTGTTGCCAAAAAGGCTCCAGGGCGCCCAAGAAAGACCAGCAAGCGCCAGGACCGTCTCTTAAAAGTGTTTCAGCTGTGGGATCGGGCTACCAGCAGTGCAGAGCTTGCTAAGGAATGGCAGCAGGCAGGTGTGAGTGCATCTGCACGCACTGTGAGGCGGAGACTCTTGGAGCAAGGCCTGGTCTCAAGGAGGGCAGCAAAGGAGCCACTTCTCTCCAGAAAAAACATCATGGACAGACTGATATTCTGCAAAAGGTACAGGCAGTGGACTGCTGAGGACTGGGGTAAAGTTATTTTCTCTGATGAATCCCCTTTTCGATTGTTTGGGACATCAGGAAAACGCCTCATTCGGAGAAGACAAGGTGAGCGCTACCACCAGTCTTGTCTCATGCCAACTGTTAAGCATCCTGAAACCATTCATGTGTGGGGTTGCTTCTCAGCCAAGGGAATCGGCTCTCTCACAGTCTTGCCTAAAAACACAGCCATGAATAAAGAATGGTACCAGAATGTCCTCCAAGAGCAACTTCTCCCAACCCTCCAAGAGCAGTTTGGCGATCAACAATGCCTTTTCCAGCATGATGGAGCACCTTGCCATAAAGCAAAGGTGATAACTAAATGGCTCAGGGAACAAAACATAGAGATTTTGGGTCCATGGCCTGGAAACTCCCCAGATCTTAATCCCATTGAGAACTTGTGGTCAATCATCAAGAGACGGGTGGACAACAAAAACCTAAAAATTCTGACAAAATGAAAGCAGTGATTGTGCAAGAATGGACTGCTATCAGTCAGGATTTGGTCCAGAAGTTGATTGAGAGCATGCCAGGGAGAATTGCAGAGGTCCTGAAGAAGAAGGGTCAACACTGCAAATATTGACTTGCTGCATTAACTCATTCTAACTGTCAATATAAGCTTTTGTTACTCATATGTTTGTAATTATATTTCTGTCTGTGATAAAAACATCTGTCAAACACACATAAAAACCAGAGGGCAGTAGATCATGTGAAAATATAATATTTGTGTCATTCTCAAAACTTTTGGCCATGACTGTAATACTAGCGCCAGGGTCAGGCTAGTAAAATTGCGGACGACCAGCGTCTACAGCGGTACATCCAGCAGCTGGAGGTTAGGTTGGCGGCTCTAGAGCGCACAAACTCAGCTGTGGATGTTACTGCTGTCGCTGTTCAGGCTGCTAGCATGGCTGCAGCCAGTTTGTCCTCTGCCACCCCTGCTCCGACTTTATCCCGTCTTCCGCTTCCAGACAAGTTTGCTGGTGACAGCAAGCAATGTTGGGGATTCGTGAGTCAGTGATCCATTCATCTTGAGCTTCTGGCTGCACATTTTCCCACGGAATGGGCGAAGGTGGGTTTTGTCTTATCCCTCCTGTCGGGCAGGGCGTTGGAGTGGGCAATGCTGCTGTGTGAGTGCGACGATCGTGTGGTACAGAGTGCTCCTCTCTTCCTGGAGGCTCTGAGACTGGTCTTCTTAGGACCTCGTGTCACCCACGATACGGCGCTCCAACTGCTGGCAATATCACAGGGTTCATCCATGGTCAGCCAGTTCGCCGTCCAATTTTGGACTCTGCTTTCTGAGCTAGAGTGGCCGGATAAAGTCCTCATTCCAGTGTACTGGAGAGGACTGGCGGATCATGTGAAGGATGCCTTGGCCACCAGGCAGATTCCCACCACACTGGAGGAGCTCATTTCCTTATCTACCCGCATTGATCTCCGTTTTAACGAGCGGAGGTTAGAGCGGACCCAGTGCAGGCAGAGGTTTTGGTTGACTCCCACCTTCGCCAAACCTCTGGAATCTTCCGTTCAAGCATCCGACTCCTCCGAAGCCATGGAGGTTTCCATGTCCCGGACCGCTCGAGTAACGGTGGTCTGTAATTTTTGCCAACAGGCAGTACACTATACTAACAGATGTCCACAGCATTCGCAAAGGCGATCGCGTCTAGTGACCCTGGGAGGAGGCTCTCTAGAGACAGCGGCATTTTCCTTCAAGATGACACTTAAAGGAACAATCACTGTAGGCACTTCCACTCTCACAGTCGACCTTTGCATGGACTCAGGAGCAGAGGGAAACTTCATGTCCTCTAATTTTGCTCGCCGTCACGCAATACCTCTGGTGGCGCTTGACAAATCAGTGACTGTCCGGGTAGTGAATGGGTCGACATTGCCCTCACAAATTACACACCAGACTGTTCCTCTTGCATTGTTTGTATCCCCTTCCCATCAGGAGCTTATTTCCCTACTCGTCCTTCCCGAGGTAATAGACGAGATCCTACTAGGAATACCTTGGCTCAGTTTCCACTCCCCACATATAGAGTGGACTTCGGTTAGGATACTGGGTTGGAGTGATGCATGTAGAGGCAGATGTGTCAGGAGTTGCGTTCAGGTTACCACTACTGAGTTACCCGCAGATCTTACTTCACTTCCCAAGTGCTATTGGTCATATGCAGACGTGTTCTCCAAGAAGACTGCGGAGACTCTTCCGCCTCATCGCCCCTATGACTGTCCTATTGACCTCTTGCCTGGAGCAGAACCTCCTCGGGGAAGGGTCTATCCCCTCTCTCTTCCTGAGACAGAAGCTATGTCACAATATATCCAGGAGAACCTGGTAAAAGGGTTCATTAGGAAGTTGGTGTCACTGGCAGGGGCGGGATTCTTCTTCGTGCAGAAGAAGAACGGAGAATTACGTCCATGCATTGATTACAGGGGTCTTAACGCCGTCACCGTTAAGAACAAGTACCCGTTGCCCCTGATTTCTGAGCTCTTTGATAGGCTCCGGGGAGCAAGGGTATTTACTAAACTGGATCTGCGCGGTGCTTATAACCTGATCCGCATCCGTGAGGGGGACGAATGGAAGACGGCTTTTAATACCAGGGATGGGCATTACGAATATCTGGTGATGCCCTTTGTGCTCTGTAATGCCCCAGCCGTTTTCCAAGACTTTGTCAATGACATCTTCCGGGATATGCTCTCCACCTCGGTCGTAGTCTATCTGGATGATATATTCATCTTCTCTCTAGATATTGACTCCCACCGGAGAGATGTCTGCAGAGTCTTCGACCTCTTACGGGCAAATTCCCTTTATGCTAAGTTAGAGAAATGTATGTTTGAGCTGGGGTCTTTACCTTTCCTTGGCTATATCATCTCAACCCAGGGATTGGCTATGGATCCTGCCAAACTACAGGCTGTGATGGACTGGCAAGAACCCTACTCTCTTAAAGCGGTGCAGCGCTTTATGGGGTTCATTAACTACTATCGCCAGTTCATTCCCCATTTCTCTACCTTGGTAGCTCCCTTGGTAGCCCTCACCAAGAAGGGAGCAAATCCCAAATTGTGGTCGGAAGAGGTTTCCAAGGCTTTCACTTCTATTAAGTCTCATTTTGCTAGCGCTCCCATCCTACATCGCCCCGATGTTGATAAGCCATTTTTATTGGAGGTGGATGCCTCATCCGTTGGTGCTGGAGCAGTCCTCTTCCAAAAGGATGCTCAGGGTCGGAAGCATTCTTGCTTCTTCTTCTCTAAGACCTTCACATCAGCGGAGAGGAATTATTCCATCGGGGATAGGGAGTTGCTAGCAATGAAGTTGGCCTTCTTTGAGTGGAGACATCTGAGGGGGCCCACTTTCCCTTCCAACTCTTCACCGACCACAAGAATTTGGTGTATCTTCAGACAGCCCAGCTGGTCCAAGGCCAGATGGTCCTTGTTCTGGTTTCATTTCTCCCTACATTTTCACTCGGGAGAAGAACATCCGTGCCGACGCTCTCTCTCGCTCTGTGGTGTCCTCAGAGGAGGAAGAGGAGGAGCCTCGTCTTATTGTCCCCACAGAGAGCCTGAGAACTGTGGCCCCGGTTTCGCTAGAGTCTGTGCCTCCGGGCAAGACTTTTGTGCCTACCAATTTGCGACCGGAGGTACTCTCTTGGGCACACTTGTCCAGGGTGGGTGGACACATTGGGGCAAAGAGGACATCTGAATTGCTGGCGAGGACATATTGGTGGCCACATATGGTCCGTGACGTTGGGGACTATGTTCGGGCGTGTGTCTCCTGCGCCAAGAATAAGTCTCGCCAACGGCCAGCTGGGATACTTTACCCTTTGCCGGTGGCAGACAGGCCCTGGGAGATGGTCGGGATGGAATTTGTGGTGGGCTTACCCAAGTCTCGGGGCTGCACCATCATTTGGGTAATCACCGATCATTTTTCCAAAATGGTGCACCTGGTGCCACTACCACGGTTACCTTCTGCACGGGCCCTGGCAGCGTTGTTTATTAGGCACATCTTCCATCTACACGGCATGCTGGACAAAATTGTCAGTGACCGAGGGCCCCAGTTTGCGTCTCGGTTCTGGAGAGAGCTTTGTCGTCTACTCAGTATTGAGTTAAATCTCTCTTCAGCATACCATCCCGAGACGAATGGGTTAGTAGAGAGGGCCAACCAGACCTTGGTCACCTATCTACGACATTTTGTCTCAGCCAGGCAGGATGACTGGGCATCATTACTACCGTGGGCTGAGTTTGCACTTAACAATGTTGTGGCTGACTCCACCAGACAGACTCCATTCCTCCTAAACTACGGTCAGCATCCGCGGGTTCCGGTGCCCATGCCCGTGTCTTCTGCTGACTCCAGGGTGACAGACTGGGCTGTGGAGGCACGGGACATTTGGGACCATACCCAGGATGCCATTCAGGCGTCCAAGGAGAGGATGAGGTCCTCCGCCGACGCATATCGGCGCCCCGCTCCGACATTTGCTCCTGGGGACTTGGTGAGGCTCTCCGCCCGTAACATCAGGCTGCGAGTTGAGTCCACTAAGTTGGCACCCCGCTACCTTGGTCCTTTCAAAGTCCTCGAGCAGGTTAACCCTGTGGTATACCGTTTGGCTCTTCCACCATGCCTGGGTATCTCCGACACCTTTCACGTATCCCTCCTGAAACCCGTGCTCATGTCCCGGTTTTCCAAGTCATCTGCCGGGACCTCGGGTTCGTCTACGGACGACCATGAGGTGAACGCCATCGTAGGGTGTAAGGTGGTAAGGGACAAAAGATTTTATTTGGTGGATTTTAGGGGTTATGGGCCTGAGGATAGGTCCTGGGAGCCTGCCGAGCACGTTCACGCTCCTAAGCTCATTGATGCCTTTGAACGCAGCGAGGCCCAAAGAAGGGGGGCCCTAGGAGGGGGGTAATGTTAGGGGTTGAGATCCCACTTCTGCACAGGGGGAGTCTCGAGCCGTCCCTGCTGCGGTCTCCCATCCGTCTCTGGCCACAGTGGACTCTGCTCAGCTTAGACGTCAGTCCCAGCGTCTCGCCCAGTCTATCATTGTGCAGAGGATTACTGCTGCTCCTCCAGGCTCTGCTATTGTAGCCAGTACTGGTTAGCGGCGAGCAGATGTCTTTAGGACAAAGTCCCTGCTTTCCCCTTCTGAGCATGTTAATTTTGCTTACTGACATTTAAATAATTTTGGCATGTGGTTATACCCCTTTGTTGAGCATTTATCTCATTATTGTGGACTTCCTTTTTTGTTTTTGTATGTGTCATAGATGTGATTTTAATTGTTTTTAATTGTGTGCGTCTATTATGGTTTGACTTCTAATAAACTTTATATAATGTTCATATTTTTTGGTCGGTGATCCTTATCTTTTGGCTTGTGTCTTTTTCTCTTGTTTATTCATTGGCACTCTTTTTCACATGCTTGAGTGATCCCGACAATTTATATATATTATTATAGTTAGAGTGGTGCCCGCCCAACTTCATAATTTTCTCAAAAAGTGGTTCCCCCCACATATGGGGTTTCAACGTACTCAGGACAAATTGGACAACAACTTTTGTGGTCCAATTTCTCCTGTTACCCTTGAGAAAATAAAAAATTGGTGACTAAAATATAATTTTTGTGGGAAAAAAATAGGATTTTTTATTTTCATGCCCAGGCATTATAAACTTGTGTGAAGCACTTGGGCAGGGCCGGCGTCAGCACCCGGCACACCCGGGCAAGTGCCGGGGCCCTGAGCAGGCGGGGGGGCCCACTCGCCGTCTGGCACCCCCGCGCCCGTTAGCGGAGGAGAGCGGTGTCAGCGCCGCCACTGGCCCCCCCCGCTTGCTCAGGGCCCCGGCATCAGCTGGCACAATACTTACCTCTCCCGTGCCTCCGCTGCTGCAGCTCCGGGCTCCAGGGGTCGCCGGCGCTTCCTCTCACAGCAGCGCCGCTGAATGACGTCATCATTCAGCGGCCGGCTGTGGCAGAGAGCGCGGACGCTGGACAGGTAAGACGTGTATGTGTGTCTGTGTGTATGTAGTGCGGTGCTTTGTGTGTGTGTGTGTATGTGTGTGTGTATGTATGTGAGAGAGTGCTTGTGTGCTGTGGTGCTGTCTGTGTGTGATGATGGGCAGGCATTGCTGATAATGGGGAGGCATTGATGATGATGATGGGGAGAAGATGATGATAATGGGCAGGCATTGATGATAATGGGCAGGCATTGATGATGATGGGGAGGAGATGATGATGGGAAGGCATTGCTGATAATGGGGAGGCATTGATGATGATGGGGAGAAGATGATGATAATGGGCAGGCATTGATGATAATGGGCAGGCATTGATGATGGGGAGAAGATGATGATGGGCAGGCATTGATGATAATGGGCAGGCATTGATGATGGGGAGAAGATGATGATGGGCAGGCATTGCTGATAATGGGGAGGCATTGATGATGATGGGAGAAGATGATGATAATGGGCAGGCATTGATGATAATGGGCAGGCATTGATGATGATGGGAGGAGATGATGATGGGAAGGCATTGCTGATAATGGGGAGGCATTGATGATGATGGGGAGAAGATGATGATAATGGGCAGGCATTGATGATAATGGGCAGGCATTGATGATGGGGAGAAGATGATGATGGGCAGGCATTGATGATGATGGGGAGGAGATGATGATGATGGCAGGCATTGATGATAATGGGGAGGCCATGATGATGATGGGGAGGCAATGATGATGATAAGGAGGCAATGATGTGATAAGGAGGCAATGATGATGATGGGGAGACAATCATGATGATAACGGGGAGTCTTTCCACAGCGCCCTTTCCTGAGCCGTAACAGTGCAGAACGCAGTACAGCGCAGAGGAGAGCTCCATATTTTGTATGGAGCATTTATGGGGACCAGTATCTTGTATGGAGCATTATATTGGGTCCAGTATTCTGTATGGAGCATTATTTTGGGTCCAGTATTCTGTATGGAGCATTATATGGGGGGTGACATCCTGCATGGGGTATTATATGGGTGATGAGGGGGAGACTGTGGTGCCCATAATATTGTATGGAGGACTGTACTGTCCAGTCTGTTCTGTGCGCTGTGAGGATTTGGCGGTTTTTGAGCTATTGTACAATTTACAATAGATATCACTCATGTAATGGAAGAAGTGAAGTATTTGGCATTGTACTGTACCCATATTTCTCTGCTGTATCTGTGCATCATGAATCGTGGTCTGTGTTAAAGGGGCCCACTGAGGCTCTTTCGCCCGGGGCCCATAAAAACCTGGAGCCGGCCCTGCACTTGGGGGTTCATAGTGCTCACCACAGATCTAGATAAGTTCCTTCGGGGGTCTAGTTTCCAAAATGGGGTCACTTGTGGGGGGTTTCCATTGTTTAGGCACATCTGGGGCACTGCAAACCGAACATGACCCCCATCAACGTCTGCATTCCAAAACGTAATTACTTCCTTTCCAAGCCCTGCTGTGCACCCAAACATTTCCCCCCCCACATATGGGGTATCAGCGTACTCAGGACAAATTGGACGACAACTTTTATGGTCCAATTTTTCCTGTTACCCTTGGAAAAAAAAATTGGTGACTAAAAGATCATTTTTGTGGGAAAAAAAATAGGATTTTTTATTTTCATGCCCGGGCATTATAAACTTGTGTGAAGCACTTGGGGGTTCAAAGTGCTCACCACATATCTAGATAAGTTCCTTAGGGGGGTCTAGTTTCCAAAATGTGGTCACTTGTGGGGGTTTTGTCACGCTGTATAGCAGATATATATATGTGATGACAGTAATCTATATCAAAAGGGCAACATACTATATAACATGGGCATAGATATATGATAACATAGAATTACCTGACAGAATGTCCAGTGGGTCAATACGGAATCCGTTATACGCTGTCTCTGGCTAGAGGGTGACCGGGGTCTATGCTGACCCTAAACTGGGGTCCTAACTAATCCCTCTACCTGGAGGTACTGTTAAAGGTACAGAGGTCCAGGCCACCAGCGTAAACCCTGTCTCCTATCAATCCCTGCCAACTGTAATCTAGTCCTAAGAAGGACCCTGATTACCACCAAAGGGAATGAACAGGTAACGGTTAATGAACAGAAAGACATACAAGAAAGACAAGAAATAAAGTAAATAAAGTCTTACATACAACACTCACACACAGTAGGAACACCTAAGGTCTCAGAGATAAACTATAAGCTATAAGAGTAAAAACAACTAAGGAGCTCTTAGCTTAAGTATTCTCAGAACCGATCCAGTCTGCTAGACTACATGAAGGCTTTCACCGGCATCTAACACCCAGACTGGCAGGGATATAAAGGAAGCTAATTAGAACATAATCAAAAGCAGCCGGGCGAGGCTGGACCTAGTCTTAGCAAAGAGCTAGGTAAAATTAACTCTCTCATTACCAAACACAAAGTAACAGCAACTCAGCTGCGAGAAGTCAGAATGTGCAATCGCGACGATCCTCGTGGCGATGCACCCATGACAGTACCCCCCCTTCTACGAGGGGCCTCCGGACCCTCAAGGCCAGGTCTGCCCGGGTAAGTTGTGTGGAAGGTCCGAACCAATCGATCTGCGTTAACCTCCGACGCAGGGACCCACGTCCTCTCCTCAGGACCATACCCCTTCCAATGAACCAGGTACTGAAGGGACCGACGACTGAGACGTGAGTCAATGATTTTCGACCCATGAAATTCCACGTTATCATTGACCACCACTGAAGGAGGAGGTAGAGGTGACGGTATGACTGGTGCCACATACTTTTTAAGTAATGACTTGTGAAACACATTATGAATTTTAAACGTAGGAGGGAGGTCCAAACGAAATGCCACAGGATTAATTATGGAACTGATCCTGTACGGCCCGATGAATCTGGGACCCAACCTCCAGGAGGAAACTTTAAGTTTTAAATTCCTGGTAGACAACCAAACCAGATCGTTCACCTTCAGATCTAGACCAGAAACTCTCCCCCTATCAGCCATCCATTTGTAACGGTTCCCCGTAACCTTCAGTCTTAACCGATCTGGAACTATCAGTCTCCCTGAAAGTCCCACAGGGGCGTCCCCCTGAGCCCCCAATACCTCCCCCTCAAGCTCAGAGCATACAGCTGACACTACAACTCCCTCCTGAGGAATAGGAACCGGATCATCCGTCCTCCCGGCCCCTGGGAAAGTACGAGATAAGGCATCAGGAAGCAACTTTATTGAGCAGTCATATGCGCGATGAGGAGGTAACTCTTTACACCCCTCCTCTGAGAACATCTCCCCAAAGTCCTCCAGAAAAGGAGACAAAGTCCTAGGCACAACCGCACCGATGACCGTGCTCATGCAGTTATTCCTGCAAAATTCACCCCACTGGCTTATCTTTCCGGTTTGCCAATCAATCACTGGGTTATGTTTAGCCAACCAAGGAAGTCCCAACACAATAGGAGTAGGTAGACCCTCCAACACATAACAAGACAATTGCTCTTTATGTATTGCCCCTACTCGAAGATCTATGTTATGAACAGCTTGTACCAAGCAACCTTGACCGAGAGGTCTAGAATTAATAGAGACTATAGGGACCGGTTTGGCCAAAACACTCAGTTGCATACCATGCACCTGGGCAAACCGAGCGTCCACCAGATTAGCCCCGGACCCACTATCAAGAAAAACAGAAATCCTCTCAGTTCTAGTACCAATCACCACCTCCGCAGGCACGAGAAACTGAGAGGGATTTGGGGACGAAATACACACTCCCAGGTTAACTCCTTTGCTCAAAGAGGCCTGGGATGGACACCCCCCAACAAAATGTCCTCTCTCCCGCAAAAGAAACACCTTCTAGTCTTGCGGTGCACCGCCGGTTCCCTCCTACAAAAAGATGTCCCTCCCAACTGCATGGGTTCCTCAGAACAGACCAGGGGAACCTCAGTATAAGGGACTTTAGTAGTAGGTGGAGTCATCACGGGAGGCGGAGTTACCTCGCGTCTTCCCCGAATTCGTCTATCAATGCGAATAGCGAGGGCCATAGCAGCCTCCAGTGATGGAGGAGAATCATACTGAGCCAACACATCTTTTAATTTGTCAGACAACCCTTGACAAAACTGGCTCCTAAGAGCTGGGTCATTCCACTGAGTATCTGTTGCCCATCTACGGAACTCAGAAGAATATTCCTCCGCTGGACGATTTCCTTGCCGTATTTTACGTAACTTTGTTTCAGCAAGGGAAACTCGATCCGGATCATCATATACCAGACCCAGGGCAGTAAAAAATCGATCCACTGACTGGAGATCTGGGGAGCCTGGAGGAATAGAGAACGCCCAAGATTGAGGGTCCCCTTGTAAGAGCGAGATAACAATTCCCACCCTCTGCTCTTCACTCCCAGATGACCGAGGCCGCAGCCGAAAGTACAATTTACATGCCTCCCGGAAAGTAAAAAATTTGTCCCGCCCACCAGTGAACCTGTCGGAAGAGCAACCTTAGGTTCAGATCTGGTTTGCTTCGGGGGGGACAGAACCTTGGACTTAATGTCTGCCAACTCCATGGACAACCCCTGCAACTGCCGGGCCAGCTGGGCTACTGGATCCATGACAGCTGGGGAGAATCTTTAGTATGGGCCGGTGAAAATGTCACGCTGTATAGCAGATATATATATGTGATGACAGTAATCTATATCAAAAGGGCAACATACTATATAACATGCGCATAGATATATGATAACATAGAATTACCTGACAGAATGTCCAGTGGGTCAATACGGAATCCGTTATACGCTGTCTCTGGCTAGAGGGTGACCGGGGTCTATGCTGACCCTAAACTGGGGTCCTAACTAATCTCTCTACCTGGAGGTACTGTTAAAGGTACAGAGGTCCAGGCCACCAGCGTAAACCCTGTCTCCTATCAATCCCTGCCAACTGTAATCTAGTCCTAAGAAGGACCCTGATTACCACCAAAGGGAATGAACAGGTAACGGTTAATGAACAGAAAGACATACAAGAAAGACAAGAAATAAAGTAAATAAAGTCTTACATACAACACTCACACACAGTAGGAACACCTAAGGTCTCAGAGATAAACTATAAGCTATAAGAGTAAAAACAACTAAGGAGCTCTTAGCTTAAGTATTCTCAGAACCGATCCAGTCTGCTAGACTACATGAAGCTTTCACCGGCATCTAACACCCAGACTGGCAGGGATATAAAGGAAGCTAATTAGAACATAATCAAAAGCAGCCGGGCGAGGCTGGACCTAGTCTTAGCAAAGAGCTAGGTAAAATTAACTCTCTCATTACCAAACACAAAGTAACAGCAACTCAGCTGCGAGAAGTCAGAATGTGCAATCGCGACGATCCTCGTGGCGATGCACCCATGACAGGTTTCCACTGTTTAGGCACATCTGGGGCACTGCAAACGGAACATCTGGGGCACTGCAAACGGAACATGACTCCCATCAACGTCTGCATTCCAAAACGTTATTACTTCCTTTCCAAGCCCTGCCATGCGCACAAACAGTTTCCCCCCCCCCAGTGTACTCAGGACAAATTGGACAACAACTTTTGGGGTCCAATTTCCTTGGGAAAAATAAAACATTTGGGACTAAAAAATCATTTTTGTGGAAAATTGTTTTGTTTCACACCCAGGCATTATAAACTTTTGTGAAACACTTGGGGGTTCAAAGTGCTCATAACAGATCTAGATAAGTTCCATTGGGGGTCTAGTTTCCAAAATGGTGTCACTTGTGGGGGGTTTCCACTGTTTAGGTGCATCAGGGGCTCTCCAAACGCAACATGGTGTCCAATCTCAATTCCAGCCAATTTTGGTTTGAAAAAGTAAAATGGCGCTCCTTCCCTTACGAGCTCTGCCGTGTGCCCAAACAGTGGATTTCCCCCCACTTATGGGGTATTGGCGTACTCAGGAGAAATTGCACAACAACTTTATCTGTCCATTTTCTCCTTTTACCCTTGTGAAAATAAAAAAAAGTTTGTAGAGACTTCCGGTTCCTGCACTGAGGATGTAGCACGCTGAAGTAGCAGCTCCCACACCAGACAGAAGTTCTACTAACAAATCTGCCAACATCTGCACCTCTAAGATAAGAAAAAGATGCTTACTGGAACTTTTCATAGCAGTTATCCTGCTTTTTCAGTACTGGTAAAGGGGCCCCTAAAAGTGGGACAGCGACCAGAAAAAGCAGAGAGAAAAAGGTCTCTCCAGCAACGACAGGGCCCCAGGAGAGAGGTTACACACAGTCTGCTGGTCATTTCTCCTGGGAAAACTGGTGACATCTGCTGGCCACTACAGTGAACGGCAACTGCTTTTCGCACAAGGAAAAGCCCTGCAGCCACCTAGTGGACAAAAAAAAGAACTACAAGTACCTGCTTTGTTCTATACAGAGAGATATATCTATAGCTGCCAAGAAACATAAGAATTGATTGATAATTCTCTGGAGAATGGATAAACTGCAACAACAGAGGGCTCAGACGCTGACCCCATTTATATCACCAATTCAACAAATGGATCGCTACGTGTTATGTAGCTCACAAAAGCCGGAGAGTCCTATGCACACAAGCAGTGGGAACCACAGTAAAGGGGAAGACATCACGGACCCAAGCCCCACAAGAGAGCATGCTACCGCAATACACTCGCAACAGAAAACCCTTGGTAGGGAGGACATTAAAGACTTAACTGAGTGTAGTAGGGAAGACCCTTCAAGATTGATAACAATAGACTATAACAAATTGGCGGCTGATGTGGCAAGTAGCATCATGCCAGACATCCAAAAGACCCTGGAACATGCTATCAGGAAGACCCTCCAGAACATTCAAGAGGAATTGAGCAAGCAGAAAGGACAGATGGAGGAGCTGGAGCAGAGGGTCTCATAACTGGAAGATGATAACGTGCAGCTTCCTCACAGTTGAAAAAGACAACTACAGAAACAAAACGCCTGTCTGAGAAGATCGAGGACCTGGAAAACAGGTCAAGGCACAGCAACTTAAGGCTAGCGGGGCTCTCGGAGTCGATCCCTGCAGCTGAACTGCAAAGACTCTGCGAAAGAGACCTACCAATGGCCCTGGGAATTAATCATGGTTGTAGGGTTGAAAGGGCTCACAGAGTTGGGCTAGATCTACGATCTCACAACCAAGGATCGAGTGACCGGACATTAAGACCACGTCAAGTAATCCTGAAATTCCTGGACTATAATGATAAGTTTGACATAATGAAAGCATAAAGAAGATGTTCCCAGCCAGTGACTTTGAGAGGGATGAAAGTCCTACTATTTGAAGACTATTCCGCGGAGGTGGCAAAACGCAGGAGAGCCTTTAGTAAAATATGTGCAGCACTTTATCAAGCAAAGAAAAGCTTTGCACTGCAATACCCAGCAACACTGAGGATTTTCCAAAACGAAGGTGATAACCTCATCTACAACTCTCCAAATGATGCAGAAAAAGACATGGAAAAAATACTGCGCAATGCAAAAAACATCGAACAAAGAAGAGGCCGTGAGGAAGACCACTTCCCCTCAACACCAAAGCCCCAGAGGACATATGGCCAGCCCAGGCGAAGCACCATAGAAATGGACTGCACCATATACATCTTGCTCTTAACGGTTCTCCCCCCACCACACACCTTTCCTACAAACAGGACAACGTCTCCCCAAGATGACAAAAGCATCCATCGGCTCCATATTTGGGGGAAGGGACCGGAGTTTTGGCAGGGTGGAGGGCAAAGAGCTATGCAAAGGTGCTGCCCAGGGCGGAGGAGAAGATGCAGATGGCATTTTGACAATCATTTATGACATGTGGTGTGGGATATGTTTTTTCCCACAAGTTTTTTTTTCTCTTTTTTCTTTTTTTTTTCTTTTGGTGGTTCTTACTTCCTCAGAAAAAAGGAAAGTCCACAACGCTATTAGTGGTGTAAGAAGCTAGAAATACACTACAGCGTATCGAGAACTCACTGTTTGCTTGCTTTAAGGTTTTAATCTCTATCCCCTTCCATATCTTTGTGTCATTTTTTTCTTTCTTTTCTACCCTTCTCTAACCACCTGAGAATCTCCCTTTAATCCCAAGAACTCTTAGAAGGAAAACAAAGCAAGAGGAAATAGGCAGTAGTGACAGTGATTATGAAGATCATCTCCTGGAATGTGAAAGGCCTAAGATCCCCGAATAAAAGAGTTAAGATACTGAGACATTTGAAAAGGTACTCGCCAGATATTGTATTGCTTCAAGAAACCCATCTAAAGGAAGAGGATTTTTATAGGCTCAACAAGCTGTGGGTAGGGAAAGTAGTGGGCTCGGCAGCTCAAGGCAGACACGCAGGGGTAGTGATACTATTCCATCGCAATTTTATATTTAATCTGCTGTCCCAGGAGTGTGATGACCAGGGAAGATGGGTTTAGGTCACCATAGAGCATGGAGGAGAAGTCTATTCAATCTACAATGTATATGGACCTAATGGTCCAAACAGAGTCTTCTTTAATGACCTGGAGAGGAAAATTGTCTTGGACAACAAGCCTCTGATAATTACTGATGGAGACTTCAACACGCTTCACAGTGGGGAGGAGGACAGAAAGAGCCAGAGTCTGATCCCTTCAAAAAAGACTATTCTCCCCTCCTTCCTTGAACAAACTGGATTGAGAGATGTTTGGCGTTGGCTCCATCCAGAAGATAGAGAGTTTACCCACTTTTCTCATTCCCACCAATCCTGGTCAAGGATAGACTATCTGTTGATCTCGGAGAGACTATTAAATAGAACGAAGTCAGTGGAGATCCACGACTTGGTCATATCTGACCATGCTCCGGTGGGTATGGAATTGGTGGATAACCAGATAAAAGGAGCACATTACATATGGAAATTTCCAGCTTATCTTGCAAAAGATGAGGGATTTAATGACAAACTACGGGGCTGGTGGGAGGAATTTCAATGGGACAACAATGAACATGCAAACCAACACGCTTTGTACTGGAATACGGCAAAAGCGGTACTAAGAGGCAAAATTATGATCTTTGTGGCCTCACTCAAGAAAAGAGTAGCGGAAAAATACTCAGATTCTAGTGCGAAGCTTAGAAATCTATATACAGAGTTCTTGCAGAGCCCCACAACGCAAAACAGGGAACAATGGAAGCTGGCCAAACAAGAGTTTGAAACCTGGATTGATAGGAGGGAGCAGATGTTCTGCTCTAGGCAGGAGGCTGAATTGCTGAGATATGGGAACAGAGCGGGGAAATTGCTGGCAAGACTGGCAAAAGGGAGACTGCAGGCAAGTCCTATAGGTAGATTACGAGATGGCCAGGGAAATATAACCTCCGACCCCAGGAAAATCAATGAAACACTACGAAACTTTTGCAAAGAATTGTATAAACCCTCACATACTAATTTGGCAGAAGGTAAAAAAATTCCTTCAACAAGTCACTCTTCCAAAACTAACACAAGAACAACAAGATGCAATTAATGCAGAAATAACAGAAGGAGAAGTGAGACAAACCATAAGTCATCTTCAAAATGGGAAAGCACCAGGCCCAGATGGATTTGGCGGGGAGTTTTCTAGGGCCCTCAAGGAACAGATCTCCCCACTGCTAACAAACCATTACAATACCATTCTCTTAATGGGGGTCATACCAGAAAGATCTAAAGAAACACATATTAAAGTCATACCCAAACCTGTCAAGGACCCCCTTGAGGCCTGCTCTTACAGACCCATTTCCCTTATTGATGTAGACCAGAAGATTATGTCAAAAATAATGGCGGACAGATTGGCAGTAGTATTACCCCAACTGGTGAACCCTGCATAAGTGGGATTCGTTAAGGGTAGGGCGGCGGTGAAAAACATACGAAAGGTACTGTGTTGGACAGAGTGGGTTGCCGCAGCCAGTCGGGAGAGAAACCGGCCTTGCTGGCTCTGGATGCAGAAAAAGCTTTTGATAATGTTAGCTGGGACTGGCTGGGGGCAACTCTGGACTAGTTCAACATAAAGGTCAATTTTAGAATATACCTGGAGGGGGTGTATAGGGAACTGACAGCTAGGTGGGATCAATTTTCCGAATGTCAGAGCCGATGTATAGCCCAGCTGCGCTTGGAGCCACATGTACCCTGGAGGATGCACAGAAGGTAAACCCACACTCACACCTGATATTCATTCACACCTTCACTATTCCCTGGTGCCACCAGAGGGAGCCCTTGGAGAGTATGCATATATATAAGGTGTTGTGAATGGGTTTGAGATGAGTTCTGAGCAGAGCCTCCCTCTGGTGGTTACAAGCGGTACTAGTGAGGATTGTGAAGACTGGGAATCAGGTGTTACTGATTGGTCTTATTTAAGGGAATCATTTTCCCATCAGGGTTGCCGGTGATCAATTGTTCTGGTCTGAATCCTTCTTTCCAGTTTCCCTTGTAGCCTGCTGTGTCGTGTCTGCATCTCCTGCTATCAGATAAGACAATTTCTTATTTTGTGTTTTTGCTATATTTTTGCATTTGGTCCTGCACTTCTGTGGGGGCCTTCAGGGTCCCCTCCGGGGGCTTTTGCCCTCTCAGTTTTAGTCCAGCCACTGTGTTTTGTACTTTTGCTTTTTCCAGTTTTTTTAGTGGCTGCTGTTTTTGTTACACCAGAGAACTAATTTAGGTGGTAGAGGTCGTGTGATCTCAGGTGATTTTGAAATTAGTAGTGTTGGTGTTTTTTCAGGGTTTTCTGGGATTGCAGTAAGTGTCCTTCCTGTCCTTTTCTGTTTAGATAGTTTGGGCCCCAGCGTTTGCTCTTACATTTTCTTTCTGTGTCAGTATTTCCTCTTGTCTAACCGCCATTACATGTTTGGGGGCTTTCTATTATCTTTGGGGTTCTGCTCCGGGGCAGATAGCTTTCCTATTTCTATCTTTAGGTGTAGTTAGTTTCTCAGGCTGTGACGAGGCGTCTAGGACCAACGTAGGAACGCTCCACGGCTGCCTCTAGTTGCGGTGGTTAGTCAGGGTACTGCAATCTCATAGATTCCAACTGCTCTGGTGTATTTCTTTTTTTGCCTGCACTCCTCAGCTACCGTAACATAACATAAGGGTCGTGGAGAGACAGCAGTTAGATCAGATTAGCCTGAGGGCTGAGGAGATTGTTAGTTGTTGGTTTTTACCTCAGACGAGCTGTGAGGGAGAGTTGTTCAAAAAGCTGAAAGACTGTTAGTTCCCTGGAAAGTGGAAAGTAGCTCTTGGAGTGTGCATAGATCAGTCTGACGAAAGGTCCTGATAGCAGCTTCGGACAGAGCCTCAGAAGGAAGCGAAGGAAAGGGAACTGCAGTTACAGAAAGACTGAAGACTACAGCTTGCACTTAGTTTGTATTGTGGAGTCGAGTAATAGTGGAGGAAGATAGCCACTTTAGCCTGGTCAAAACTGAGTCAACTGAGGTAGTTTCAGTGAGCAAGCGTGCCGACGCTTTGAGAGCGGTGAAGAGAAAGGAGAATCTGCCATCTACTGCTAGAGTGTGCTTATGTTAAGGGTAAGAGTAGGATGAAAGGCGAGTGGAAAAAGGAAGAAGAGAGTGACAGAGGTTGAAACAGCATTGATCGCTTACCTCTACTCTGAACAACCGGACGCCAGGTCCGAGCTTGCTAGCATCTACACGACTAGTAGGAGATACCGGAGACCCTGTGGGACTTCAAGTCGCAGGGGCCCAGCAGTGCTGATACGTAACCGAGGTCAGGAAGACGGGGGTCTAGCAGGACACTGCATACAGAGACACTGTCCTATCCACAAGAAGGCTTCACCACAAAGTCAGCCGGGCGTATATGAAAAGACAGAGTTAGACTTTGTTTCATACAGGTCAGAAACTCACACATACAGGAGTACGGAGGCCCTACACCTACTCAGTGGGAAAACTGGACGTGCATACTCCACCCTGCCAGCTTCCCGGGACGTGCCTGCAACTACCATCAGTAAAGGTACAGAAAGAGACTTTCGTATGTGTGTCTGCCTTATTGCTCCTGCACCCCTACACCGCCATATACCCTGAGGGATCAGTCTTGCCTGTGGAAGACTTAACACCTTGCTGCCCAGTAACAACCCCTCAGAGGATCTACCCTGCAGCGCTGGTCACCCTGACCAGGTACCACAGGTGGCGTCACGAACAAACTGTAAATACTTTAATCCCCTGTAAATACCCCCCTTTTTAGTGAGCGCCCAGGGCCACGGACCGAGCTGTGCTACCCGTGATATCCCCCATTGAAGTGAACGGGCTCGGTGCCGAGTACCCCACAGGCCCTGGCTGAGCGACTCATTTTTGGCATCACGAACAGGATCCGAAGCTCGCTATATGCGAGTCCTGTGTGCCTGAATGGACTGTTTTAGTGCAAAAAGACTGTATTGCTGTTTTGTGATTTTTGGCGCCATTTGCCGCCATTTTGCCGCCATATTCACGCCCTGAGGCGCTGGTGAAGAAGGAGGGCGTGTATTCGTGGGCGTACCCCCCTGTGGCGCGAAAGTTATGGCCGCCCTATCCAAGTGCTTCTACAATGTCAGAGCATGCCCCACTGCAAGAGAGATCCGCCTCCTCTTCATCCTCAGTGCAAGGAAGAGAAAGCGAAAATCCCGCCTCCACGGAAAAGACCAGAGTGTTCTGGATGGAAAA
>JARQOD010006037.1:0-44955 GCA_033576555.1 Oophaga sylvatica | reverse complement strand
CTTCTAACTATTGGTTCTTGTAGCATCCTCATCACTTCTTTTTCATGGCATGAAAAATAAAACAAATCTGACTCCAACAGATTTTTCACAGAGAGAAAATAAATATCTGCAAAGTGTCGCTCCCTTGTACCTGCCTCATAAAGTTTGTGCCGATTATATTTTGAGTAATCAACTCACGTGCTTCCTTTTTGGTCTACATGAAGTTTTGTGGCATGTCCCCAATCAAATGCTCCTGTACGCGAGTCCACCCATCTTTTCAGCTCCATGATGCATCTATCTCTCATCTTCAGCACTATGATGTGTTTGAAAAATTCACAGGCTGTAAACAGATGATGAACCAAGGAACCAACACTTAGGTCAATCAACACTTCTCCTTTAACGTGACCTGTAGAAAAAATTATAAATGTATAAAACAAATGCATACCAAATTGAAATGCCTCCAAACAGGATCTTTCATTGTCTAAATTCACTTTTCAACTAAAAATTAGATCTGTTTACACTGTACGGGAAAGATAAAAATGTAATCATTTCATTGAGGAATCAATTCCATTGATGGGGTGGCAGTGAAAAGATGTAGACACAATATCTACAAGACCATAGCTCTGAGCTATACCCATCTCAGCCACTCATATACCAAACAAGTGGTTGGGGCTACAGAATCAGGCAAGCAAGCTACTAAAGAAATGATTGAGAGTTATGAGAACACGACAGAGTTACGAGTCACATTAATTCCATAAATCTGAAGTAACAGAAGCAGTCCAGCTTGTGCAATATTCTTGTGCCAAAGCATACACTGATGAGTCATATATTGCCATATAACAGCAGATTCAAAAATAATTTGACCCACAATTGACGTTTCAGATTAACCTTTTTTCATCCTCACCATAATTTCTGGAAATTAGAGAGATAAAACAATGAATCTGTTAGCCAAGGGACCTAATATTCTTCAACATTCAAGGAACATAACATAGCTTTGATGAACCTGAGGCCATTCTTACTTTTTCTGACCACCAAAACGCCCAAAACACAAATGTGTAATTTATCTAAAGTTATCAATAGAAACATAGAAAGATTAAGATATATACCCTCTGTGAAAGTTTTTATAAGATTTTCAATAGGAAACATTAAGGAATCTTCTCGAAAGACCATGTCTTCCTTATCTGAAAAATACTTCTCTAGACCATCTCTGGAGTCAATGCCATCTACATGATAGAATGTATAGCTACTGGAATCCATTATCTTATCTTGTATCACAGACGAGTTGGCTCCTTCTACATTGGTTCTCAAAGTCTTTATATAATCAGCAGGAATACATTTACATAGAAAGTAAAAATGACTTATCTGGTCATGAGTTTTCATCATCATGAGCAAGTCATGGGAATATATATTAACATAGTGATTTAATATCTTTATATGAAAAAAAAATCACAGTAACTTGCTTGTCAATCTGCAATGGCTCCTCAAAAAGAAGAATTGGTTCTAATTTGCACTTGGACTTGGACACTGGCAATGGAATAAAATATTTTAGTATGACTAGATAAGTTAGCACACGATTTATCAGTAAATATTAGAGATGATTGAATCTGCTGAGATTCACCATATTCATCAGATGTATTTGACTTTAGCCAGGAAACATTTTACTGCAGACCATAAAAGCTTTCACTCTATAGGAGAGAGAGTGGATCCTGCTGATTATAAGAGCTTACAGTCCACAGGAGAGAGTGGACCCTGCTGACCTTAAGAGCTTACACTCTACAGGAGAGAGAACTTCATTGACCATAAGAGCTTACACTCTACAGGAAAGAGAGAGGATCCGCTGACCATAAGAGCTTATGCTCTACAGGAGAGAGAGAGGACCCCGCTGAACTTAAGAGCTTACACTCTATAGGAGAAAGGATCCTGATGATCATAAGAGCTTATAGTCTACAGGAGAGAGGACCCCTCTGACCATAAGAGCTTACACTCTACAGGAGAGAGAGTGGACCATGCTGACCATAAGAGCTTACACTATACAGGAAAGCGAGAGGACCCCGCTGACCATAAGAGTTTACACTCTAGTGTAGAGAGAGAGAGAACCCGCTGACCATAAGAGCTTACACTCTATAGTAGAGAAGACCCTGATGGCCATAAGAGCTTACAGTCTACAGGAGAGAAAGAAGACCCCACCGACCAGAAGAACTTACACTCTATAGGAGAGAGAGATGACCCTGCTGACCATAAGAATTTACACTCTGTAGGAGAGAGAGGGCCCTTCTGACTTTAAGAGCTTACAGTTTACAGGATAGAGTGATGACCCTGCTGACTATAAGAGTTAACATTCTACAGGAGAGAGAGGACCCTGCTGATCATGAGCTTACAGTTAGGAATTAGCGAGTAGTGAAATACTCAGACTGGCTGTACTCGTTACGAGTAGCTACTAATACTCAGGTATTCGTAACGAGTAGTGAGTCCAATGTAAGTCTATGGGAAATGCGAGTAATGGGCAGAGAATGTGTGTGGGTGGAGAATGTGTGCGGGGGTCTGTGGGGCTGTGTGTGTACGGGGCTGTGCCAGGCTCTGCTGGCACGGGCTCTGTCGGGCCTGTGTCGGGTTCTGCTGGTGCTGTGCGGGGCTCTGCCACTGCTGTGCCAGCCTGTGCCAGGGCTGTGCGGGACTCTGATGGGCTTGGGCTCTGCTGGCTGTGTGGGCATCGTCCGATGGGATTACTTGTCCCATCCAGCTATGTCTGCTACAGTGACAGCATTAGCGGATGATGGGAAAGTAGTATTCCATTATCCGGCTAATGTGGTGAATGGTAAAGAAAAAAAAAAAGACATACAGAACATGCAACATAATACAGTACATACACATAACATACAACACATAACATAGAGTACATACTCACAGCACACACCTAATTCGACGAAGCTCTCATCTCCTGCAAATAATATTAAAATAATAAACCAAACTATACTCCCTTTCCTTTCACTCTTTAAAAACGAGTGTCCCACGACGGACACAGCAGAGCCTGACACAGCACCACACACACACACACACACACACACCTTCACAAACGCCCGCACACATTCTCCGCACATACATAGTCATAGCTAGAGTTGAGTGAAACAGGTCGGTCAGATTCATAAGTCGCCGACTTTCACTTGCAGGCGCTTTTTTCAGCCAATGAGCAAGGACGCACACTGTGGGCAACGAGAAGACATGAGCAGCGTCCACCACCCATCTTAGGAAGGACATTGCAGAGATTGGCTTGCTTTGGGGGGCGTCATAGTGTCTATAAAAGGCCTGACCATAGACCTCCATTTTACTTCTGCTGATCTTAACAGTAGGGAGAGGTTGCTGACGCTGTTTATCAGTAGGGAGAGAGTTAGGGCTGGAAAGAGAAGTTCTTATGTGCTTGTGCTGATAGCAATTGTGCTGTACAGTTAGTGTGCAGTGACAGGGGAGGATTTTCTTGTGTGCAGCAGCGCTGGTTATTAGGCTTCCTGATAGCTGTATTGCTGTGTGTACACTGCTGTGCAGACTGCTTTTTACACAGCACTAATACTTTTATTCTTTTATTCTGCACACTTACCGACCGTTCATTTTTTCCAAAACCGTATACAGCTGTACGCTCCTCACACACTACCGTGTACTGGCTGGTATCACGGACACATACATGCTGACTATCTGTGTGTGACTCCGGAAATATATACGGAGATTTCAATTTTCCCCTACGCTGTATAAAGCTGTACGCTTCTGAGACAGTACCGTTTTTCTGCTTATTGTATTACGGTCAAATCCATACTGAGTGAGTGTCTGTGTGTGACTCTGGAAATATATACGGAGATTTCAATTTTCCCCTATGCTGTATACAGTTGTACTCTTTCGAGACAGTACAATTTTACGGCTTTTTGTATTACGATCAAATCCATACTGAGTGAGCGTCTGTGTGTGACTCCGGAAATATATACAGAGATTGAAATTTTCCCTACACTGTATGCAGCTGTACGCTTATGATATAGTACAGTTTTTCTGCTTTTTGTATTCTGGTCTAATCCATACTGAGTGAGCGTCTGTGTGTGACTCCGAAAATAAATAGGGAGATTTAAATTTTCCCTACGCTGTATACAGCTATACGCTTCTGAGACACTACCGTTTTTCTGCTTTTTGTGTAACGGTCAAATCCATACTGAGTGAGCGTCTTTGTGTGACTCTGGAAATATATACGGAGATTTAAATTTTCCCTATGCTGTATACAGCTGTACGCTTCTGAGACAGTACCGTTTTTCAGCTTTTTGTATTACTGACAAATCCATACTGAGTGAGCGTCTGTGTGTGACTCCGGAAATTATTACAGAGGTTTAAATTTTACCCTAGGCTGTGTACAGCTGTACACTTCTGAGACAGTACCGTTTTTCTGCTTTTTGTGTTACCGTGAAATCCATACTGTGAGAGTGTCAGTGTGTGACTCCGGAAATATATACGGAGTTTTCAAATTTCCACTACACTGTAAACAGCTGTACTCTTCTGAGACAGTGCAATTTTTCTGCTTTTTGTATTACGATCAAATCCATACTGAGTGAGCGTCTGTGTGTGACTCTGGAAATATATACGGAAATTGAAATTTTCCCCTACGCTGTATACAGCTATACGCTTCTGAGACACTACCGTTTTTCTGCTTTTTGTGTAACGGTCAAATCCATACTGAGTGAGCGTCTTTGTGTGACTCTGGAAATATATACGGAGATTTCAATTTTCCCCTATGCTGTATACAGCTGTACGCTTCTGAGACAGTACCGTTTTTCAGCTTTTTGTATTACTGACAAATCCATACTGAGTGAGCGTCTGTGTGTGACTCCGGAAATATATACAGAGGTTTAAATTTTACCCTAGGCTGTGTACAGCTGTACACTTCTGAGACAGTACCGTTTTTCTGCTTTTTGTGTTACCGTGAAATCCATACTGTGAGAGTGTCAGTGTGTGACTCCGGAAATATATACGGAGTTTTCAAATTTCCACTACACTGTAAACAGCTGTACTCTTCTGAGACAGTGCAATTTTTCTGCTTTTTGTATTACGATCAAATCCATACTGAGTG
Organism: Oophaga sylvatica; assembly: GCA_033576555.1. Lineage (NCBI taxonomy): Eukaryota > Metazoa > Chordata > Amphibia > Anura > Dendrobatidae > Oophaga > Oophaga sylvatica. Next base: position 39,878 of record JARQOD010006037.1, on the reverse strand, counting down.
AGCGTCTGTGTGTGACTCTGGAAATATATACGGAAATTGAAATTTTCCCCTACACTGTATACAGCTGTACGCTTCTGAGACAGTACTGTTTTTCTTCTTTTTGTCTTATGATCAAATCGATACTGAGTGAGCGTCTGTGTGTGACTCCGGAAATATATACGGAGATTTCAATTTTCCCCTACGCTGTATACAGCTGTACGCTTCTGAGACAGTACTGTTTTTCTGCTTTTTGTATTCTGGTCAAATCCATACTGTGTGAGCGTCTGTGTGTGACTCCGGAAACATATACAGAGATTTCAATTTTCCGCTACGCTGTATACAGCTGTACGCTTCTGAGACAGGACCGTTTTTCTACTTTTTCTAATACGGTCAAATCCATACTGAGTGAGCGTTTGTGTGTGACTCCGGAAACATCAACGGAGATTTCAATTTTCCCCTACGCTGTATACAGCTGTATGCTTCTGAGACAGTACTGTTTTTCTGCTTTTTGTATTACGGTCAAATCCATACTGAGTGAGCGTCTGTGTGTGACTCCGGAAATATATACAGAGATTTCAATTTTCCCCTACGCTGTATACAGCTGTACGCTTCTGAGACAGTATCGTTTTTCTGCTTTTTGTATTACTGTCAAATCCATACTGAGTGAGCGTCTGTGTGTGACTCCGGAAATATATACGGAGATTTCAATTTTCCCCTACACTGTATACAGCTGTACGCTTCTGAGACAGTACCGTTTTTCTGCTTTTTGTATTACAGACAAATCCATACTGAGTGAGCGTCTGTGTGTGACTCCGGAAATATACACAGAGGTTTAAATTTTACCCTAGGCTGTATACAGCTGTACACTTCTGAGACAGTACCGTTTTTCTGCTTTTTGTATTACGGACAAATCCATAGTGAGTGAGCGTCTGTATGTGACTTCGGAAATATATACAGAGATATCAATTTTCCACTACACTTTATACAGTTGGACGCTTCTGATACAGTACCGTTTTTCTGCTTTTTGTATTCTGATCTAATAAATACTGAGTGAGCGTCTGTGTGTGACTCCGGAAATATAAACGGAGATTTAAATTTTCCCCTACACTGTATACAGCTGTACGCTTCTAAGACAGTACCTTTTTTCTGCTTTTTGTATTACGGTCAAATCCATACTGAGTGAGCGTCTGTGTGTGACTCCGGAAATATATACGGAGATTTAAATTTTTCTCTACGCTGTATACAGCTGTAAGCTTCTGAGACAGTACCGTTTTTCTGAATTTTGTATTGCGGTTAAATCCATACTGAGTGAGTGTCTGTGTGACTCCGGAAATATATTCGGAGATATCAATTAATAGGGTTCGAGTTCCCGCTGCTGCACAAGGGGAGTCTCGAACCAGTCCTGCTGCGGTCCCCATCCATCTCCAGCCGCAGTGGAGCCTGCTCAGCAAAGATGTCGGTCCCAACGTCTCGCCCGGTCTGGTACTGTGCAGAGACTTGCTGCTGCATCTCCAGGTTCTGCTATTATAGCCAGTACTGGTCAGCGGCGAGCAGACGTCTTTAGGACTAAATCCTGCGTTTCCCCGTCTGGGCATGCCCAGGGTAAGATCTCTCATTGGAGATCAGGGTTCACATGCTCAGGTACTGCAGCAGCTCCTATTGGTCCGTCAGGAAGGTCCTGAAACTACATGTGTTCTGGAGCGGTTTCTCATTGGTCCTTTTCTGGCAGGTCCTGTACTTGTTACTATAAAAGGGTTGCATGGCCTGGCTGCCATGCGCTAGTATCAATTGTGTTATGTGCTTTGCGCCAGTGTAATCATGCATGCAAGTGGTTAGGGCTCAGCTGAAATAAGCCCCTAGAATACCGGCACCTCCAGTGAGGAGATTTGTGTGCACGTGGTTAGGGCTTGGCTGAAATAAGCCCCTAGAATACCGGCTTCTCCGGTCAGGAGATTGCTTGATTGCTTTTCTGACTGCATGATCACGGACTGCTATCCGCAAAGCAGTTAACTGTGTGCCTGGACCCAGTGGGGTTTCTCGGGGCTCTGTGACGCAACAGGGTTCGCTTTAAAACGCTGGTCAGCGCCCTAGCGTTTTACTTTGCGGCTCACTGAAGCTAAGTGAGTTCGCACTTATCGCCATATAGCGCTGTGGCATTCCCGCTACCGGCTCTGTGGATTAACAGAGTTCGCACTAACTGCCACAGCGCGCTATGGCGTTTATTTAAGCGACTCTGCGGGGGATAACAGAGTTTGCTACTTACGCCATCTTACTAGCAGCGGGCTCTGCCTGCACGGTGTACCCCGGGCTGCGAAATCGCTTCTCTACATTATTTATTAGGTGCGTTACGCAGACCCTAACCTCAATTTTCCCCTACACTTTATACAGTTGTACGCTTCTGATACAGTACCGTTTTTCTGCTTTTTGTATTCAGGTCTAATTCATACTGAGTGAGCGTCTGTGTGTGACTCCGGAAATATATACGGAGATTTCAATTGTCCCCTACGCTGTATACAGCTGTACGCTTCTGAGATAGTATAGTTTTTCTACCTTTTGTATTACGGTGAAATCCATACTGAGAGAGCGTCTGTGTGTGACTACGGAAATATATACGGAGTTTTCAATTTTCCACTACACTGTATACAGCTGTACTCTTCTGAGACAATTAGTGTTGAGCGATACTGCTCGATATCTAAAAATATCGGATCGGAATGGTATCGCCGATATCACTAAATATCGTCGATATCCGATTCCGATACCGGAAGTCCCATGTAAGTCTATGGGAACCAAATATCGACATTAAAAAAACCATTCTTGCCTTGTTGGTTAATTGTACATGAAGGAAAACAACAAAGACTAATGTAGAATGTATTGGGGGAGGTTGAGGAGACAATAAAGGCATACATGTTTAACCCAATGCATTGGAATAGCATTAATATATATATTTTTTTAAATACGTTTGGATTGACTAACAAATTGACAATGTTGTTAACCTTTTTTCTATTTTGGCAAATATGTATGTTTCACAACTTCCATGCTCTTCACCTTTTTAACTTTTGCCAGTGCCACACTTTCTCCTTCATAATCTTCAGCAGCATCATCTTTCTCATCAAATTATTCTTCATCTTCACCTTCTTAATCTTCTTCTTAAACTTCTTGCTATTCATGTTTTTGTTTACATTACTCATATTGTTATTATTAAACTAATTAATCTTCTTCATATTCAAATTCTTCATCTTCTTCCTCTTCATCTTCTTCATCATATTCTTATTTGTGACAGAGATTCCTGTACTTGTAATCTGTAAAAGTATGAATTGTTCATCCTTCCGTTCTTGCTGTCACAAAAGATTTAAATTACAACATATTTGTCCGTGTTCAGTTTAGCCTGCAGCAGCAGGCATTTTCCAGGGGCACCACGAGGAGGAACGGACTCACCCCCATACACTGCTTAGTCTTCTTCTGCTTAGAATTTAGAGCATATATTTTGCTCTTCATTTTGGTCTTATACTTCATGTTCTTCTGCTTTTTGATCTTCTGCTTATTGTTCTTCTGTCTCTTGTTCTGTATCTTGTAGTTTGTCTTAACCTTCTTTGTCCCTTTGGTGATCTTCTTCTGGGTAATCTTTTATTTTTTCTTTGTGATGGTGTTCAGGCTGGTTGGCTTCATGCTCGTCGTCCTTGTTGTCGTCATCTTCTTCTGGGTGGTCTTTAAGGTCGTCTAATTTCCGAGAACCAGCTGACGTTACTGGAACCCTGACGGGTATCAGATGGAGCAAGAGACAATGGAAGTAACGAGGACCAGCTGACTGTGCTGGAACCCGGAGGGGCAGCAGAAGGAAAAGAGGCAATGTCACAACCGAGTACCAGCTGACGTTACTGTGACACGGTTACTAAGCAGGAGGTACCTGTGCTCCAAAGCACTACCAAGGACCAGCAGACGTTGGTGGAACTTGGATACGGAGATGGAGGCACCTAGGCCAAAGTCACTGGGGAGAACCAGTTGACGGTACTGGACCCCGGACGGGTAGCAGAAGGAAAAGAGGCAATGTCACAACCGAGTACCAGCTGACGTTACTGTGACACGGTTACTAAGCAGGAGGTACCTGTGCTCCAAAGCACTACCAAGGACCAGCAGACGTTGGTGGAACTCGGATACGGAGATGGAGGCACCTAGGCCAAAGGCACTGGGGAGAACCAGTTGACGGTACTGGACCCCGGACGGGTAGCAGAACGAACCCATGAAAATGTAAGTTGACAGGACGCAAGCCGTCCGCAGTTACCGAATCACACAGTCCTACAGTGGGTGCTTGTCCTATTGTCACAATGGAAACAGCCTTTATTTACATATCCCACAGCACACATAGGAATCACCTAAACTGCAGGCACCATAGAGTCGGCTAACCCGAATGCAACACGACAGCACAACTTATTGGAGGATAATTGACGTTCACACTGCCAGGAAACAGCTGTCGTGCTGTAACCAGGCTGGCCAGGAGTCAGTACCCCTGCCAATTACTTACGAGCAACAAATGGCGGTGTTGTAGCCCAGGGAGTAGAGTTCAGGTGGTAGAAAGATGAACATAACAGGAGACATGGAAAACGTTGCCAAACAGTTATTTAATCTGAAAACGGACAGGCAAATTCAGGTGAGATCCATGCCTTGTTCATTTTCAGAAAAGTAAGCCGGTCTACATTCTCTGAGGATAGTCGCATGCGACGGTCTGTTACTACACCACCTGCAGCACTAAAGACCGCTCAGATAATACACTGGCAGCAGGGCAATCCAGCACCTCCAATGCATACTGGCTAAGCTCTGGCCATGTATCCAACTTAGAGACACAAAATTTGAAAGGGGAAGAGGCATCTGGGAGTACACTTAGAGGGAAAGCCAAGTAGTCTGTCACCATCTTACGGAAACGTTTCTTCCTGGTGACTGGAGCCGTCTCGGATGGTGTAGACCTTGCTGGCGCTGTCACAAAACTTTGCCACATTTGTAACATACAGCTCTTGCCCTGTGCAGAGGCGCTGCTTCTGCTCCCTCTTGTTGTAAAGGTGTCTACACTGCCTCGACGCACAGAGCTGCTTTGTAAAGCAGTAGCAGCAGCAGCAGCTCTCTCGGCTGGAATGTACAACAGTATGGATTGCACCAGTGTGTCTTGGTACTCCTGCATTTTACGGTCCCGGTTCACCGGTGTGATGAGGGTTTGTAAGTTGTCCCGGTAGCGAGGGTCTAGGAGGGTGTACACCCAATAATCTGACGTGGTGAGAATGTGGGCGATGCGGCGGTCGTTTCTCAGGCACTGAAGCATGAAATCAACCATGTGCTGCAGACTCCCAACTGGCCAACAAAGGCTGTCCTCTGGAAGAGGCGTCATCTCTGCCTTCTCTGCATCACCCCACCCTCGCTCTACATACTGACTAGAACGTTGTGTACCTCCCTCTGTAGGGATTTCTTCCTCCTCCATTGACTCCTCCTCCTCATCCTCCTCACAAAGTGAGCCCTGCCCAGCCCTTTGTGAGGAACCACGTTGCGCTGACTGTCCTGAAGGTAATTGAATTTGTGACTCCTCATCCTCCACCTCTTCCAAAACCTCTTCCTTTAGTGCTTTCAGTGATTTCTGAAGCAGGCAGATAAGGGGGACAGTCATGCTGACTAGTGCATCATCTGCACTCGCCATCCGCGTTGAGACATCAAACGCACGCAAAACGACGCAGATGTCCTTCATAGAGGCCCACTCAGTAGTGGTGAAGTGTGAACGGCGCAAATTGTGAGTTGATTGCGCCTGTTGCAGCTGATACTCCATTACTGCTGGCTGCTGCTCACACAACCGCTCCAACATATGTAACGTGGAATTCCACCTGGTGGGTACGTCACATATGATGCGATGTTCAGGAAGGCGAAATCTGACTTGCAGAGCTGCAATGCGCGATCTGGCCATGCTGGAACGTCGCAAGTGAGCGCACTCTAGGCGGACCTTGTGCAGCAGTGCATCAAGATCCGGATAGTCCCTCAAAAAACTCTGCACGACCAAGTTGAGCACATGTGCCAGACATGGTATGTGAGTGAGGTTGCCAAGGCCCAGAGCTGCCACCAGATTTCGGCCATTGTCACACACTACCAAGCCTGGCTGGAGATTAGCTGACAAAAACCACACGTCGCTCTCCTGCTTGATGGCATCCCAGAGCTCTTGCGCTGTGTGGCTTCGATTCCCATGGAAATTAATTTCAGGACGGCCTGTTGACGTTTGGCCACGGCTGTGCTCATATCGGTCGCAACAGGTAAGCGTTCACGGGTCCATGTGGAGGTATACCGTGACGGCTCGTGCAGCGATGATTCTGAGGAACTGGAGTAGGAGGAGGAATCAATATGTACAGACTGGATTCCTGCAATCCTTGGAGTTGGCAGAACACGTACAGCGCCACTGGCAAGATCTGTACCCGGCTCCACAACATTGACCCAATGGGCAGTGAGGGAAAGGTATCGTCCCTGGCCATGGGTACTGGTCCACGCATCGGTGGTCAGGTGGACCCTGCTACTGACGGCGTTTAGTAGCGCATGTTTAATGTTTCCCTCGACATGTTTTTGCAGAGCAGGGACGGCTTGCCTGCTGAAATAAAATCGGCTTGGCACATTATATTGTGGGACTGCCAATGCCATAAAGTTCCTGAAACTGTCAGTCTCCACCAGCCTGAATGACAGCATTTCAAGGGACAGGAGTTTTGCAATGCCAGCATTCAGAGCCTGTGCTCGTGGATGGTTTGCCGAGTATGGCCGTCTTTTATCCCATGCCTGTGGTACCGATGGCTGTTTTGTGGTCTGGGAGTGTGACGATGACTGTGAACTTGCTGCTGTGGGTGGAATAACAGTTTGTCTATGGACAACAGTGACCGAGGTTCTTCCATGGAGATCCTGTGAGGAAGCCGAACCAGGTGTGTGTGAGCTGGAGGTAGAGGCTCCAACACGACCTGAAGATGTAGGTGCTGCTGTAGGTTGGCCTACATCTCCAGTGTGTCTTTGTAACTCAGCTACGTGCTTTGTCCGTACATGTTTCCACATATTTGTGGTATTCAGGTTACTGATATTTTTACCTCTTTTAACTTTTTGCTTACACAGCTTGCATTGAACATAGCAAATATCATCTACAAGTCTGTCAAAAAAGGACCACGCAGTGCAAGTCATGGGAGCGCCAATTTTGACATTTCTAAGAGAACTGCTCCCAACAGGTGCCAAACTGGAGGCTACAGGCAAGCGAGTCTGCAGCCTACCTCTCCCTCCTCTTTGTACCGTTGGGACAATCTCTTCCTCAGAGCTGCTCCCACCACCTTCCTGTTGCTCACGCCATGTTGGGTCTCGGACTTCATCATCTCCACTACCCTCTTCCAACACCTGCTGCTGTTGGATGGTCTGGGCAGCACCATGCTCCACAAAACCTGGCACCTGAGTCTCATCATCATCATAAGATGCGTTCTGCGGTGTGCTGTCCATCGGCACTGGCTCACCCGCCTCTTCAGATTGAGAGAGACACAGCTGTTGCGCATCACTGCATACTCCCTCTTCTTCAAATTGCAGAATGCTGCTTGCCTGTGCCCGTGTTTGCGAGCCAACAGATTCTGAGAACAGAAGCAGAGACTCAGCTGGCTCCTGTACAGAACTCTCTGACTGCCTGGGCAATTTGACAGGCGGTGAACAGACAGATGGTTGCTCAACAGTGTTGTGTTCCTGAGAGGAGGTGGAAGGAATTGAAGTCGATGCATTGGCTGCCATCCAACCAACAACGGCTTCAATTTGTTCTTCCCGCAGCAGGGGGGCACGCCGACCTCCTACCAAAGTGCGCATAAAGGAACGCTCATGGGTAAAACTGGTGGATGCTGTGTCACTGAGGGCGGCAGCAGCCACAGAATCCCAACGTCCTCTCCCTGCTGAAACTCCACGGCCACGACCACGTGCCTTACTCCCTGCCTTCTTCATCTTGGTAGATTGATAAAGAAAGTCAGAAAAGTTATAAGGCCTAAGTGTGGTTATTACGCAGAGACTGAAGTGAACACTGAAACACAACTGTTCACAATCTGTGAAAGGCTACTCCTTTGTCTACTTCTATAGTGTTTGCAACCAATGTATTGGATACGGATGGAAGCGCGTCACACTAATAGATTATATTTATTTTAAATGGAATGGAGCAGAACCAATTGGAGAGAAATGAAAAGGATGCGGCACTGAGACACGCTCAGCAGAGTACAAGCAGCAGTGCTTGAACAAGTAACTGGAGCGTGATGTGCACTCAAAAAATAAAAAACACAGACTGAAGTGAACACTGAAACACAACTGTTCACAATCTGTGAAAGGCTACTCCTTTGTCTACTTCTATAGTGTTTGCAACCAATGTATTGGATACGGATGGAAGCGCGTCACACTAATAGATTATATTTATTTTAAATGGAATGGAGCAGAACCAATTGGAGAGAAATGAAAAGGATGAGGCACTGAGACACGCTCAGCAGAGTACAAGCAGCAGTGCTTGAACAAGTAACTGGATCGTGATGTGCACTCAAAAAAAAAAAACACAGACTGAAGTGAACACTGAAACACAACTGTTCACAATCTGTGAAAGGCTACTCCTTTTTCTACTTCTATAGTGTTTGCAACCAATGTATTGGATACGGATGGAAGCGCGTCACACTAATAGATTATATTTATTTTAAATGGAATGGAGCAGAACCAATTGGAGAGAAATGAAAAGGATGAGGCACTGAGACACGCTCAGCAGAGTACAAGCAGCAGTGCTTGAACAAGTAACTGGAGCGTGATGTGCACTCAAAAATAAAAAACACAGACTGAAGTGAACACAGAAACACAACTGTTCACAATCTGTGAAAGGCTACTCCTTTGTCTACTTCTATAGTGTTTGCAACCAATGTATTGGATACGGATGGAAGCGCGTCACACTAATAGATTATATTTATTTTAAATAGAATGGAGCAGAACCAATTGGAGAGAAATGAAAAGGATGAGGCACTGAGACACGCTCAGCAGAGTACAAGCAGCAGTGCTTGAACAAGTAACTGGAGCGTGATGTGCACTCAAAAAATAAAAAACACAGACTGAAGTGAACACTGAAACACAACTGTTCACAATCTGCGAAAGGCTACTCCTTTGTCTACTTCTATAGTGTTTGCAACCAATGTATTGGATACGGATGGAAGCGCGTCACACTAATAGTTAAATTGCATGGAGCAGCAAGAATTACACTGAAGAAAAAAAAAAGAGTCTGTGAGTGACACGTGCAGATGCCTACAGACAGCGTTGCATGCAGAGCAAACTGCAGCGTCACCTGCACTCACACACACCTTGCAGAGCTGTTAAAACAACACTGCAGGCAAAAGGAAGCTTTACACAGCGGTTGGTGCTAGCCTGCCTACAGCACAGTACACTAAATCGCAATCTCTAACTGTCCCTCAGAGTCAGCACAGCAGCGTTCTGTCCCTTACTGAATTCACAGCACAGTGACGCTAAAATGGCGGCGGCGCCTTTTATAGTGCATTCTGACATCATTTCAGCATCCAATCACAGCCATGCCATTAGTTAACATGACCGCAGCAGTACAGGATGTGCCCACACTTCTTAGGATTCCTCATTGGCTGACTAAAATCACATTGCGTCTCAAAGAATTATGGGAACTTCCGATTCCGGTATACGATATATGGAAAATATCGGAACTAAGTATCGAAAGGCCGAAACAGCTAATATCGGCCGATACCCGATACTTGCGGTATCGTATCGCTCAACACTAGAGACAATACAATTTTTCTGCTTTTTGTATTACGGTCAAATCCATACTGAGCGAGCGTCTGTGTGTGACTCTGGAAATATATACGGAAATTTCAATTTTCCCCTACACTGTATACAGCTGTACCCTTATGAAATGGTACCGTTTTTCTGCTTTTTGTATTCTGGTCTAATCCATACTGAGTGAGCGTCTGTGTGTGACTCTGGAAATAAATACGGAGATTTAAATTTACCCCTTTGCTGTATACAGCTGTACGCTTCTAAGACACTACCGTTTTTCTGCTTTTTGTGTTACGGTCAAATCCATACTGAGTGAGCGTCTTTGTGTGACTCCGGACTTATATACGGAGATTTCAATTTTCCCCTACGCTGTATACAGCTGTACGTTTCTGAGACAGTACGGTTTTTTCGCTTTTTTTATTACAGTCAAATCCATACTGAGTGAGCATCTGTGTATGACTCCTGAAATATATACGGAGATTTCAATTTTCACTACGCTGTATACAGCTGTACCCTTCTGAAACAGTACAGTTTTTCAGCTTTTTGTGTTACGGACAAATCCATACTTAGTGAGCGTCTGTGTGTGACTCTGGAAATATAAACGGAGATTTAAATTTACCCCTACGCTGTATACAGCTGTACGCTTCTGATACAGTACAGTTTTTCTGCTTTTTGTATTCTGGTCTTATCAATACTGAGTGAGCGTCTGTGTGGGACTCCGATAATATATACGGAAATTTTAATTTTCCCCTACACTGTATACAGCTGAATGCTTCTGAGACAGTACCGTTTTTCTGCATTTTGCATTGCGGTCAAATCCATACTGAGTGAGCGTCTGTGTGACTCCGGAAATATATGCGGAGATTTTGGTTTTCCCCTAAGCTGTATAAAGTGGTACACTTCTGATACAGTAACATTTTTCTGCTTTTTGTATTACGGTCAAATCCATACTGAGTGAGCGTCTTTGTGTGACTCCGGAAATATCAATGGAGATTTCAATTTTTCCCTACGCTGTATATAGCTGTACGCTTCTGAGACAGTATCGTTTTTCTGCTTTTTGTAGTACGGTCAAATCCATATTGAGTGAGCGTCTGTGTGTGACTCCGGAAATATATACAGAGATTTAAATTTTCCCCTACGCTGTATACAGCTGTCCGCTTCTGAGACAGTACCGTTTTTCTACTTTTTGTATTACGGTCAAATCCATACTGAGTGAGCGTCTGTGTGTGACTCCGGAAATATCAACGGAGACTTCAATTTTCACCTACACTGTATACAGCCTTTAATACCCCGGTGGGTCATTTTGAGTGTCTTTTGATGCCTTTTGGCCTGACTAATGCGCCTGCGTTTTTTCAAAATTTTATTAATGACTTTCTGAGGCCATTGATCGGTAGGAGTGTTATTGTCTATCTGGACGATATTTTGATCTATTTTTCGGATCTGGAGTCACATTGCCAGAGTGTCCGCAAAGTTTTACAGATTTTGAGTGAAAACAACCTCTTTGCCAAATTGGAGAAGTGCGAGTTTGCGGTACAGAAAATTAGTTTTTTGAGGTACTTGGTCTCCAGTGATGGATTTGAGATGGACCCGGTGAAGTTTCAGGCTGTACTGGATTGACCCAGGCCTGAATGTTTAAAGCCTGTTCAAAGATTTTTGGGGTTTTCCAATTATTATAGTAAATTCATAAATAATTTTTTCGGTTATCACTAAACCTATAACTGATCTCACCAAGAAGGGTTCTAATTCTGTCCAATGGTCCACTGAGGCTGTTAAGGCTTTTGAGCATCTCAAGGAAAGGTTTAGCTCTGTTCCTGTTTCGATCCAGACAGATGAGACTAAGCCTTCTCTGGTGGAGGTTGATGCCTCATCAGTAGGGGTGGGGGCAGTTCTGTCCCAGGAGAGAGAGGATGGGTGCATCCTGTGCTTTCTTTTCTAAAAAAATTTCGGATCTGTGAGCTCAACTATGATGTTGGAAACCGAGAGTTGCTGGCTATTAAACTTACGTTTGAAGTATTGGCCACATTTTTTGGAGGGGGATAGACATCCGATAAGGTTTTTACTGATAATAAAATTGATATATCTGGATGCTGCTAAACGTTTGAATGCCCGTCAAGCTAGATGGGCACTGTTTTTTGCCCAATTCAATTTTCCATAACATACTATCCGCTGCAAAAAGATTGTTAAAGAGATGTTTCTTATTTTCAATTCATGATTAATAGATTGAGATATTTATTGCATAAGCGGATGGATGTTGCAGGACTTTAATTGGTTGAATACATTGACAGAATTTGCACCAAAAACCCAAATCCGTTCTAAAAATATTTGTGCCCAATCCTTGCAGAAATAATTGTTTGCTAAATCAAAATAAAAACACGAGTATCCAGGAATAGAAGCTAAACTGGTCGGAATTTCTGCTGTCTGGGATGAGATCATCAAGGGGTGCGGGATACGGTGTACTAGTGCGAGGCCTCTATGCACGGCTCAGGATGCTTCTTTGGAGCGCCTAGACTCCATGAGCGTTGGTTGGCTTAATTTATCTCTTCCATATCCCCAGGTTTTTCTGGTCGGTGGTGGAGCCATTAGTAAGATGGTCTCTAAATCCTGTTACCATGGTTTTCTGCACGTGAGATGCAGTCGTTGAAATGGAACCATCTCTATGGAAAGAGATTGTCAGGCCATGGTAGTTGCCTCAAATCTTCACGAGGCTCAGCTTTGTGGCCGCTTTTGGGTGCTCTTGTGACAGATTAAATCCAGCTGCTAATTCATCAGTTCAACCGCAGTCCAATTGACAGGTACTAAAGGAAGAACTGGACTTGAGCAGTTTTGGATGTTTCTGTCAGCAGATATCGTGTGTCAGAATCTCCACTGCTGAGTTTGCTTAATAAATTATGTTTCATCAGGACGATTCTTGGCTATTTGCACAGGGAGAATCCATCTTTCTCTTATTTTCAGTGTGGCGCTCTGCTCTGAGGAAGAGTTTTTCAAATTGGAAAGGGTTTGACACGTGGGTCCATTTAAAAGACCGACTTCGGCCATAGTCGGGTTTCACTCAAACTCGACCATGCTTCGGGACCCAGTGTTCGCGAACGAGCCCATTCGTTTTCCATAATGCTTGAGGTCCTGTTCCACCATGTCGGAACTTGCAGTTCTTGCCAACGCTGATTTACTCAAGCAGGCACTCCATTTAAGAGGGCATGACTGTGAATTGGCCTTGACTTTGTTCACAGATTGCCTTTAAGCTCCTCTCTGCACTGAGTTTAATTGCCATCTTAGCATCAGGGAGAGGTCGGCCTGGTCTACAGTGAAGGCGGTTTAGGAGTAAAAAAAGCAATGTTTTGTTAGGGATAGAATTTGCTGTAATGTTTAGTTAAGTTAGGGGATGAAGGATTTTGTATGTCAGCAGCTGGTTAAATGCCTTTTACTTAGAAATATTTCAGACAGTATTGTTGGGCTTTCAGATTGTGACGCAGACATCATATATTAAAAATAAAAGTCGTGAAAAACTTCAGTGCGTCTCGCTGTCTGTCCTGAATCCGAAGAATGTCAGCTTCATCTTACATTATGGGACAATATGATGCACTATATGCTAATTTTTTGAGAAGGACCTGTATATCCCTGGCACAAAGATTGTTAAAGAGGACGCTTTGTCTCGTAGTTTCTTTCCAGCAGTTAATACTGAGATGGAGGAATGTATTTTGCAAGGGGGGTGGTGGTGGCAGCATTGGACTCTGAATTGGAGAATAGCATCCTAGAAGCCCAGAATTCTGCACCAACAAACACTCCGTATGGTAAACTATTTGTGCCCAAAGCCTTGAGGAAAGCTTTGTTTGCTGAATGTCATGAGTCTCGGTTGGCGGGTCATCCAGGGAAACTAGAAAGTTAATCAGTCGAAGTTTCTGGTGGCCATGGTGGCATAGAGAAGTCATCAAGTGGGTGCGTCAGTGTACGGTGTTTACTAGGTCGAAGGCCTCTCATGCCCCGGCTTCAGGATTGCTGTGCCTTTGGAGGTTCCTAGCTCACCATGGACGCATCTTGCTATGGATTTTATCACCGATATGCCAGTCTCTGAGTGTTTTTCTGTCATCTCGGTTGTGTGGACCGGTTTAGTAAGATGTGTCATCTGGTTCCGTTCAATAAATTACCCTGCGCCAAGACTCTAGCTAAGGCATTTGTGAAAGAGATTGTCAGGCTCCATGGTGTTCCCATGGACATTGTTTCTGACAGAGGACCACAGTTTGTGGCTCGCTTTTGGCTTGCTTTTTGTGACAGATTAAAGGTTCATGTGTAATTTTCATCAGGTTATCAACCGCAGTCCAATTGACAGACTGAAAGGAAGAACCTGGACGTTGAGCAGTTTTTGAGATGTTTTGTAGCAGATAATCAGGAGATGTGGTCAGAATATCTACCACTAGCTGAGTTTGCCCTTAATAATCATACGTCTTCCTCGGCTGGGTTTCTCCTTTTTTTTGCTGTACAGGGAGACATCCATCTTTCTTTCCATTTTCAAAGATTGGGGCGGCTGTGCCTGAGGAGGAGAGTTTTTCTCAAAGTTTGGAAAGGGTTTGAAAACAGGTGGGTCAGATTAAAAAAAAGACCGACTTTCGCCATAGTCGGGTTTCGCGAGCGAAACTCGACCATAGCATGAGGTCGGCCATGTGTTCGGCGACCAGAGCGCCAAATTCGGTTTTCCCATAATGCTTGAAGGTCCTTTTCTCAGCCAATGAGCAGAGCAAGCTTGCAGACTGTGGGCAACGCGATTACATGGGCAGCGGCCAGCACCATCTTAGAGAAGGGCATTGCTGTGATTGGCTTGCTTTGTGTGGCGTCACAGTGCCCATAAAAGCCCTCATCGCCGACCGCCATTTTACTTCTGCCAATCTTAGCATAGGGAGAGGTTGCTGGCGCTGGTCCTCAGTAGGAAGAGCGTTAGGCAGTAAAAAAAACAATAGTTCTGTGCTTGTGCTGATAGCGATTAGCTGTACAGTTAGTGTACAGTGACAGGGGATGGAGGATTTTGTTGTGTGCAGCAGCCCTGGTCCTAAAGTGCCTTTTACACATAGAAATATCGCCAGCAATATTGCTAAGGCATCAGATTTGGTGACGCAGCAGCGATATTACTAGCGATATCGCTATGTGTGATACTTACCTCCGACCGGCTCCTCCGCTGTCTGTCGCTGATCGCGCAAGAATGTGCAGCTCCATTTCTCATCGGGCACTTCCTGCTGGGCTTCCTGCTGGCGCAGACGAGCGACGCGTGGAAGCGGGCGGGAGGACGTCAGGATCGCCGCGTCTGAAGGGTAAGTAGCGACCGCTGCTGAGTCGCTAAGTCGCTGTGAGATCTGCCTGTGTGGCAGCTCACTAGCGAGTCAGCGACCATTTAGCGATGCACCAGCGATCCTCACTGGGTCGTATCGTGGTCGGGATCGCTGCTGCATCGCTAAATGAAAAACCCCCTTTAGGCTGCCTGCCAGTCACAGGGGAGGAATTGCTTGTGTGGAGCAGCAGAGCTGATTATTAGGCTGCTGTTTGCCAGTGAGAGGGGAGTAATTTATTGTGTGGAGCAGCAGAGCTGATAATTAGGTAATTAGGCTGCCTGCCAGTGACAGGGGAGGAATTTCTTTAGCTGTGTGTACACTGCTGTGCAGATTGCATTTTAACACAGCACCAACACAGCACTATTACTTTTATTTTTTCTGCACAGTTACTGAGCGTTCATTTTTTCCCACACCGTATAGAGCTGTACGCTCCTCAAACTACCATGTACCAGCTGGTATCACGGACAAATACATGCTGACTATCTGTGTGTGACTCCGGAAATATATACGGAGTTTTCAATTTTCCCTAAAACCGTATACAGCTGGTGTCTTCTGATACAGTACCGTTTTTCTGCCTTGTGTAATACGGTCAGATCCATACTGAGAGAGCGTCTGTGTGTGACTCTGGAAATATATACGGAGATTTAATTTTTCCCCAAAACCGTATACAGCTGGTATCTTCTGATACAGTACCATTTTTCTGCCTTCTATATTACGGTCAAATCCATACTGAGAGAGCGTGTGTGTGTTACTCCTGAAATATGTACGGAGATTTAAAATGACCCCAAAACTGTATACACCTGTACGCTACTGATACAGTACACTTTTTCTGCTTTTAATATTCTGGTGTAATCTATACTGAGCCTGTGAGCGTGTGTGTTACTCCTGAAATAATAGTATATAGTGAGATTTAAAATGACCCCAACACGGTATACAGCTGTACGCTACTGATACAGTACACTTTTTCTGCTTTTCATATTCTGGTCTACTCCATACTGAGCCTGTGAGCGTGTGTGTTACTCCTCAAATATATATAGAGATTTAAAACTACCGCAACACTGTATACAGCTGTATGCTAGTGATGCAGTACACTTTTTCTGCTTTTCATATTCTGGTGTTATCCATACTGAGCCTGTGACCGTGTGTGTTACTCCTGAAATATATACGGAGATTTAAAATTACCCCAACACTGTATACAGCTGTACGCTAGTGATACAGTACACTTTTTATGCTTTCATATTCTGGTGTTATCCATACTGAGCCTGTGACCATGTGTGTTACTCCTGAAATATATAGGTAGATTTAAAATTACCCCAACACTGTATACAGCTGTATGCTACTGATACAGTACACTTTTTATGCTTTTCATACTCTGGTCTGCTCCATACTGAGCCTGTGAGCGTGTGTGTTATTCCTCAAATATATACGGAGATTTAAAATTACCCCAACACTCTATACAGCTGTATGCTACTGATACAGTACACCTTTTATGCTTTTTATATTCTGGTGTATTCCATACTGAGCCTGTGAGAGTCTGTGTCTGTTACTCCGCAAATATGTATGGAGATTAAAATTTTTTGCCCTCACCGTATACAGCTGTACGCTTCTGATACAGTACCATATAGCTGCTGGTATTTTGGCTACGTTTTCACAAACATGAGGAAGTATGGTGGAAGAGGCCGCGGACGTGGCCGTGGGGGGCCACCTGGTACTGATGGTGGTGGTTGTGGTGCTTCTACTGGTAGTGCAAAAATTACAATAGCACCTAAGGCAGGAGGTGTTGAGCCTGCGTCATCATCTGGCTCCAGAAGGCCTGGAAGGCTCCCTTTTCTGGGACTACGTAAAGAGCTTTTAAAGCCGGAGCATCAGGAACAGGTTTTGGCTTACATTGCCGAAACAGCCTCCAGCTCTATCGCCTCCTCTTCTGAAGGTTCAAAAACTCCAAGCACTGAGTCGTCAGTGCAGGCTTCTGGTCAGGAACAACCCTTTTCCTTGTGTCCTTCACCCCACCAAAAGGGAAGGATGCGGCAGGCCACACTTCAGATTACTCCATGGAGCTCTTTTCACATACCATGCCTGGGTTATCAAGTCAAATCCTGATTTCCCCAGTCCAACATGAATCTGACATGGAGTGCACTGATGCACAGCCACTGCTGTATGATTGTGCTGGTACATTCAACCAAAGCACTACAATTGCACTCGCAGTCTACTGAGCCAGAATGTGACCCTGATGAAACTCAGGTGCCCCTTCCTGCATACTATACCACCTTACACAGTGACACAGATGAAAGTGCACATGAAATTAAAGAGGAGGTGATGGATGACCCAGTTTTTGACCCTGATTGTCATCCAGTGGTGGGAGAGGGTGCCGCTGGCAATAGCTCAGTAGAGGAAGAGGATCCGCAGCAGGTATCGACATCGCAACTGGGGTTATCTGGCAGGCCCGTAGCAGTCCAAAAAGGTGTTAAAAAAAAAAGAGTTGCAGGACAGCTTGGCCAGACGGTCAAATTAGTACAGCATGCAAGCCCTGAAAATTTATACCATAGTAGGAAGAGTCCAGTGTGGCACTTTTTTGACCAAAATCCTATTGATGAGGCAATGGTTATCTGTAAGAAGTGCGGAAGGACCTTTAGCCGAGGGAAAAATCTCAGAAATTTGAATACCAGTTGCATGCTTAGACATTTATTGAACATGCACTTGCAAGCATGGACGAACTACAAAACCTCAGGTAGCACACATGCACCTGCTCTGACTGAAGGTAGCCAGCAACGCTCCATTGCTTTCCCCACTGTAAGCCCACCGGTTGGCACACCAGCAGCAAGAAATGTTGAGGTGTCGTCGTAAGGCCAAAGCAGTCTGGGAATCACAATGTTTTTGTTACGAAAGACTGCATTTAGGCCATCACCACCACCATCACCAACCCCCTCTCAGTCCGTCATGTCCACCGATAGTTCCACCATATGCAGCTCTCAAGTCCAGCTCACCCTACCAGACACTCTGAGTAGGACAAGAAAGCACTCATCCTCTCATCCACGTACACTGGGTTTGAACGCCTACATCGCCAAACTGATCTCATTAGGGATGATGCCCTTCCGATTGGTTGAAAGCGCAGCGTTCAGAGACCTCATGGCCTACGCTGTCCCACGATATGACCTACCCAGTCGGCTCTTCTTTTCTAGAAAAACCATCCCTGCCCTCCACCTGCATGTGAAAGACCGCATTGTCCATGCACTCAAACAAGCAGTGAGTGGAAAGGTGCACCTCACAACAGATTCATGGGCCAGTAGGCATGGCCAGGGCCGTTACGTGTCCACCACTGCGCACTGGGTTAATGCCATGGATGCAGGGTCCACAGGGGACAGCGGCAGTGGGACAGTGCTGCCTAGCCCACGGTAAAGACAACAGTTGCCTGTAGGCGTTCGACCCTCCTCGAGAAGCGAAAGCTCGCCAACAGAGCGCAGTCGCACGAGCACTCCATCCGCAACTGCCAGTGTTGCACACGAGGTGTCTAACTATCGAACAGCTAGTGGTAAGTGTCAGCAGGCTGTTTTAAAAATGATGTCTTTGGGCGACAACAGACACACCGCGGAGGTACTGGCCGACTACTTGCAGTGAGAAACTGAGTCATGGCTGGGCAATATACATCTTGAGCCAGGCAAGGTAGTCAGTGATAACGGCTGTAATTTTGTGGCGGCCAAAGCCCTGGCAAAACTCAGACACATACACTGTGTGCAGAATTATTAGACAAGTTGTATTTGAGAGGATTCTTTTTATTATTGAATAACAACTATGTTCTCAATCAACCCAAAAGACTCATAAATATCAAAGCTTAATATTTTTGGAAGTTGGAGTGGTTTTTTTTTTTAGATTTGGCTATCTTAGGAGGATATCTGTTTGTGCAGGTAACTATTACTGTGCAGAATTATTAGTCAACTTAATAAAAACCAAATTTCACCCATTTCACTTGTTTATTTTCACCAGGTAAACCAATATAACAACACAAAATTTAGAAATAAACATTTCTGATATTCAAAAACAAAAAAAAATAAATCAGTGACCAATATAGCCACCTTTCTTTACGATGACACTCAAAAGCCTTCCATCCTTAGATTCTGTCAGTTGCTTGATCTGTTTACGATCAACATTGCGTGCAGCAGCCACCACAGCCTCCCAGACACTGTTCCGAGAGGTGTACTGTTTTCTCTCCATGTAGATCTCATATTTTATGAGGGACCACAGGTTCTCTATGGGGTTCAGATCAGGTGAACAAGGGGGCCATGTCATTATTTTTTCCTCTTTTAGACCTTTACTGGCCAACCAATCTGTGGAGTATTTGGATGCATGTGATGGAGCATTGTACTGCATGAAAATCTTGTCTTTCTTGAACGATACCGACTTCTTCCTGTACCACTGCTTGAATAAGGTGTCTTCCAGAAACTGGCAGTAGGTCTGGGTGTTGAGCTTCACTCCATCCTCAACCCGAAAAGGTCCCACAAGTTCATCTTTGATGATACCAGCCCATAGCAGTACTTCACCTCCACCTTGCTGGCGTCTGAGTCGGAGTGGAGCTGTCTGCCCTTTACTGATCCAGCCTCGAGCCCATCCATCTGGCCCATCAAGAGTCACTCTCATTTCATCAGTCCATAAAACCTTAAAAAAATCAGTCTTAAGATATTTATTGGCCTAGTCTTGACGTTTTATCTTATGTTTCTTGTTCAAAGGTGGTCGTTTTTCAGCCTTCCTTACCTTGGCCATGTCCTGAGTATGGCACACCTTGTGCTTTTTAATACTCCGGTAACGTTGCAGCTCTGAAATATGGCAAAACTGGTGGCAAATGGCATCTAGGCAGCTTCATGCTTGATTTTCCTCAATTCATGGGCAGTTATTTTGCACCTTTTTTTATCAACACGCTTCTTGCGACCCTGTTGGCTATTTGCCATTGTTAAGGTAGGATCTAAGTGACCCTTCATGGTTGACCAAGTGATTTCTAAATTAATTCACAGGATGTTGCTAGTAACAGAAATAACCAGACGGAGACGTGTTTCTGTCTGGGAGAATCGAGGTAGATTCCTTCCCCATGTATTGCATCATCATCTTTTATAGTATTTAGTAAGTTTGTACTTCAACCAATAGTATAAAACCACACCTACAACATTTAACCTATGAAAATGCAAGAAAATCGGAAACTACATATACGGCGGCCATACCTACGTAACATAGAGAGGGACAATGGTGTATTCATTCTTCAGAGTATTCTACAATGATACACCCCAAGGTCTCACATCTTGACCAGGCTAGAACAATCTAGTTTTTATTACAGCCCATGACCTTTACTCCAGTAGAAAAACTATTTGGCTTTATAACAGCCATGAGCCACAGCCCTGTAACAGAATTTATCTCATAAACGACAAAAATGGAACTACAAGCACAAAATGGTTCTGATCTTAGTTTAACCCTTCACAATCCCCCCTAGATAAATTTTGTTAACTTATATGCAGCCTCAGAGGTACTATCCCAAGCTATAAGCTCGAGGGGTACTGGTCTTCACATGCCTGGGGCCATGTTACCAGACATGGCTGTTGCGGCGTACCCATCCCCCCATGTATACTACAATTTACAATTAACAGTTTTTGATAACGGTGGTGGGGATCTTTTGTAAATAGTTATATATTTGGCTTCAACATCTTCATCAGATAATTTCTTGAAATCGGTGTAGAGAAGAGCAGGGGTGACAACGCCTTTGGTATCATCATTAGCTGTTCTAGTGCAGAATTTCCTAATACATACAGAAATACACCAAAGAACAAGTTTTAGTATTACATTCACAACAAGAATAAAGGCAGTGATGTGTAACAAACTTTGCAAGATTCCAGCTATCCAGCTCCCAATTCCCTTAAACCAATTAGTTGGATTAAAAAGAAAATATCTGCCAGAAACTGGGAATTATTCAACAAATCTCTCAGTAATTTTTCATAATATTATATAAACTTATTATTCAAGGAAGTTGGGGAATTTAGGCTGTCCCATACAATTACCAATAATAACATAGAAAATACAAAAAACCAAAACATTATATCCCCTTTATTTGCTATTGGCTTGTTTAACCAGCTTGCAATGCGATCCGTGGATCCAAGTTGGTCTTCCTCCCAGTTTCACTGACATAGGGGTAATGAGGAGAACTTGATAGGGACCGTCATACAAGGGTGCTAGTCCGTGTTTTCTGACATGCCTTTTTACGACCACAAAATCACCAGACTTTAAACTATAACAAATATCGGTTTCTGCTGAATCTGGATGAGAAAAAGAAACTAGATCATAGGTGTTAGCAAGATTGTTACTAATCTGAATAACATGTTAAACAGCATGGTCAGTTTCTTCTGATAACTACTGAGACTGGAAATTTGCAACTGGGGTCCTAGCAGCAAACAATATCTCATATGGGGACAGGCTATGTTTTGCAATAGGGATAGTACAAATATGGCATAGTACAATGGGTAGGAGCTCTGGCCATGGAGCCGTAGTCTCCTGCATCATTTTGGTCAATTGTCCCTTCAGTGTGCCGTTCAACCTCTCAGTTTTCCCACTGGATTATGGATAGTACGGAGTATGGAGGGCTACAGTGGATCCAAGAATTGTTAGAACCTCCTGATACACATGAGAAGAAAAAGCCGGACCTTGGTCACTTTCGACGACGTCTGGAACTCCATATCTGCAGATAACTTCCATCACCAGTTTTTCACTGTGGTCTTTGCAGTCATGTTGGTAACGGGGAATGCTTCTGGCCAACTGGAGAACATGTCAACAACCACCAGACAATATTCATACCTTCCAGATTTAGGCAACATGATATGGTCTACTTGGAGCTTTTGGAAAGGATAGTCGGGCTTAGCAAGATTCTTCAGAGGTACACGTTGAAGTTGACCGGGATTGCAGATCTGACAGATATTACATGCACAGTTGAGTGCTGTCAGGACTGTAGAAATACCTGGAGCCCAGTAGAATTTTTGTACCAGGGCTAGGGCCTGTTTTTTTCCTCAATGTATGGGTCCATGTGCCCACGTGGCAATAGCAGGGTACATCCGCTTAGGGAAACACACAAGTTGGTCCTTTCTCCAGAGACCATTGTCCATACGTGCCCCATCAGTCTTCCACTACGTCAACTCTTCCTTCGGAGACATTCTCTGCATCGTCATTAAACGGTCTTGCGGGGTCCGACAGAAAATTTCAGTCTGTTGTAGATCATCAGGTTCTTGTAGAGTCAGGATCTCTTGCAACTGTTTATGCTGAGAGCGTGTGGTTACCATAGTTATTATGGTTAGTTCAATGGGCAGAAGAGCAGCGGCCTTTGCTTGCATATCCGCAAATATGTTGCCAATAGTCTGTGGACTGTTCCTAGGACCGTGCGCCTTGACTTTGATAATGGCCACCTGAGTAGGCCATTTGATTGAATCCATGAGGGTTTTAACAGCTTCAGCATTTTTCACTGGGGTTCTGGCAGTAGTAATAAATCCTCGATTGGTTTATAGAGCTCCAAAATCGTGAGCAATACCAAATGCATACCATGAGTCTGTGTATATATTAGCCCGTCTGTCTTTGGCCAAAGTACATGCAGTAGACAGAGCCTGAAGTTCTGCTTCTTGTGCTGACTGCGATGGCAGGAGCGCAGCTGCGTGCACTACAGTGTCCTCCGTGGTAACAGCATATCCCATGTGGAAACTTCCAAACTCATCAGCATATCTTGAACCATCCGTGTACAACACCAGATCGGGATTTGGAAGTGGATTCTCACTGACATTTGGCTGAGTAGCTGTTTCTTCAGTCAGAAATTGGGAACAATCATGTTGGAGATAATCCTCATCACTGCCATCTTTCTTGGGGACCAGCAGTAAAGTAGCGGGGTTGATTGTAGCACAGCGATGCAACTTGGTGATACACGGGCCACAGGGTCGAGGTGAGCCGAATAATAGTCCACTGGTCGTTGCCTATTGCCATATGATTGTGTAAGTACCCCTGCTGCATGTACTTCATTCTCAGATACATACAAATGGAACGGTGGAGTATAGTCCGGGATGCCCAAGGCAGGGGCGGAAGCAATAAGCCGTTTTAATTCAGAGAAGGCACGATAAAAACTTTCCATACAAACGGAGATCTTTCCTTATAGTTCATTATACCGTCTTTTAAGGCATTGTAAAGGGGTTGCATTATGCGGGAAGCATCCGGTATCCACTGACAACAATAAGTACATAGTCCAAGGAAACACTGGAGTTTAGTTTCATCTTTTGGGAAAGGAAGGGAGCTGGCAGCTATTTCTCTTTCTTCTGTGAGGTATCTGACACCCTGTAGGAGACAGTAACCCAAAAAATATCACTTGACCAAGACAGAACTGAAGTTTCGAGGCCGAAACCTGACAGTTCAGATCTGCCAGATGCTTCAGAAAGCTAAAAATAGCAACATGGCTTCCTGCTCCGTCCATACACACAACAAAAATCATCCACATACTGAAACAGCTTAATATGGGGGTGGTTCAATTGCCAGGGTAAAAGACACTCGCCCATATTTTTTTACAAACTGATTGGGAATGTTTTGGGCCCTTTGTGGCAGAACTGTCCACATTAATTGTCCTCCCTGATAAATAAATACAAACAGAAATTGACAATCTTGGTGTAATAGAATACTAAAAAAAAGACATTGGCAAAATCGATAACTGTGAACCAAGCAGCATCCTGAGATATCTGGAACAAAAAGTATATAGATTAAGCACCACAAGAGTTTCCAGATCAGTAACTGCATTAATTGCCAGTAGATCTTGTACCAGCCAGTACACAGGGGGTTAAGTTTGCGTAGTTGAAAAGGCGGGGGCTGAAGCTGGAGTTTACTGTCAAGGCCACTGATAAGAAACCTAGCTGCAGCTGCCTGCTTGCAGAGGTGGGGGCTAAAACTGCTCCTGGCTTTTTTTCTTTTTTTTTTTTTTCTTCCTTGCTGATACAGAACAGGCTGAATCCTTCTGAAAAACTTTTTATTACTTTTAATACATTGTCCGGAGTGGACAGAGAAAGCATACAGGATTACATTCTGGACAGCCTCAGTAAGTAATTGTTGCGGCCAGTCCTCCAGCATAACAGAATTAATTATTCACAGCATTTACTATGGCTCCAACATGCTGATTCGTAAAATCTCCTGTCTTTATCCTAAAGAGCACATCATGAATACATTTTCTGGAAATCTTCTATCTCCTCTATATATCCTGTCTCTGACCAGGTAACTAAAGTAGGAGGGGGTGGATACTGTTAATAATAAGTGCCGTCAGCTTTTACCAAGGGAAAGATTGGGACTACGACACTGCAACAGGTCTCTCTTCACTGAAAATTAGTAACTCCGCATACATTATAAATCTACCTGGCAGGATTATAGGGTGGGGGCGCACTTGGTTTTGGTAATCCAGGATATATTGGTGCCCTGAGGTTGAGGGGCACAGAGCTTACAATTGGGAAAAGAGACCTAATTTCCTGGGAAAAGATCTTATTATCTAGCAGAGAAACCCCTTGTTCCAAATCATCATTTTAATTATTTGTCTTTCTGGTATATTATTCTTAGTCACTTTTTCAGTTCCTTTCACAAAACATCCAGTCTTTGTCCTAGCAGACAACTTTCCTTTTTTTCAACATAACAGAAATAATCAGAATTCACTTTCTCTTTCACCTCCATATTAACCTTCATCATACAATTCATGTGTAAAGCCACTTAATTTTCAGCGTCTTTAAGCAAACCACCATCAACCTGCCTTTGTTCTTTCTAACACCTTTGTTCCATATCGTAGGCTGTATCCTCCCGCCCTCAGGAATTCCCTTGCATTGCGGATAGATATCTTTCAACGTCTCTGACTAACAGTATCCTATCTATCACACAAATCCAAATCCTTCTTTTTCTTCTTTCTTCCACGGAAAATATGAATCTCTTTTAATTAAATATCCTTACTTCAGTTGTGCACAGTAACTGGAACGGCCGTACAGTCTGTTCCACCGGGTCTATCTATCCCCCACAGGGATGACCCCAAAACGCGGTACTCAGTGAAAGGAGGAGGGCGTCTTAGACTATCCCTCCGGACACCTCTGGTTATAGATATATATAAATATAAATATATTTCCGGTACCCTACCCAATCTTCGATCACCTCACCATGCCTGATTCTAACAGTGATCAGGATTTCAGGATATTTGACTAAAAAGAGAGTTACAATCACTGGTCAATCCGGGTGTCCGTCCCCTATGAGGTACGGTTCGAGCACTGGGCCCCCCAATGGAACTACACCTCTATATGATTCCACCCAAGAATCATCTTACCATCGGGGACAAACCTCAGATCCTCTTTCCAGCAACAAACACATGAAAACCACACCAAACGGTCAGTCTGAACAGTATAACTGCCAACTTACCGTGGTTGTGAGGGGTGATCAGTACCAATTTTCCAGTGCCTGTGTCATGTCTGAGGTTCCTTTGTCTTGTTGTCCTCCGGGGGTAGAAGCGTCCCTATATGGGGGCCCCACGTTGGGCGCCATCTGTTGATGTAGGATCTAAGTGACCCTTCACGGTTGACCAAGTGATTTCCAAATTAATTCACAGGATGTTGCTAGCAACAGAAATAACCAGACGGAGACGTGTTTCTGTCTGGGAGAATCGAGGTAGATTCCTGCCCCATGTATTGCATCATCATCTTTTATAGTATTTAGTAAGTTTGTACTTCAACCAATAGTATAAAACCACACCTACAATATTTAACCTTTGAAAATGCAAGAAAATCTGAAACTACATATATTGCCGTACCTACGTAACATAGAGAGGGACATGTATTCATTCTTCAGAGTATTCTACAATGATACACCCCAAGGTCTCATATCTTGACCAGGCTAGAACAATCTAGTTTTTATTAGAGCCCATGACCTTTACTCCAGTAGAAAAACTATTTGGCTTTATAACAGCCATGAGCCACAGCCCTGTAACAGAATTTATCTCATAAACGACAAAAATGGAATTACAAGCACAAAATGGTTCTGATCTTAGTTTAACCCTTCACACCATGAAACGCTTGATTGTTAGGTGATCACGCTTCAAAAGTTTGGCAATTTCAAGACTGCTGCATCCCTCTGCAAGACATCTCACAATTTTTATAGTAAATAAACTCAGAACTCAACTTCAGTAGAGTGATGATTTTTAATCGTGTCCACAGTAATAACAGAAACGTTTCGGTCCTGAACTTGGACCTTCATCAGTCACATGGACTACTGTGAGTAGGTGGACCCATCAAAAAGAGGGGCTATGCCCGGAATATCAGGTTTAAATTATGTTCGATATAGGTGATCAAATATGGCAGCGGTTACCTGGGGGGTCCCGGTGGAGCAAAAATGTGCCTGCGGTGGGCGCGGTATCCGCCGCTAGTCCGTGCTAGACCTCGAGCATTCTAGCTCAAACCACCCTTTCCTGCGACTTCCTCAAGGCCCCCCAAGGGAGACCCGTGGACGTGATCTGGAAAAGAGAACTCCGCCACCGCACTAACCTAGAGCTACACTGCGCCACTCTCACGGAGTACGTACGTGTACAGAGGATCCCGCGTGGTTTAAGGGTGCCTCTCCGTCCCACTCTCTTTTCTGATTCTTCCGAATTTTGTCACAAATATGAACAAATATGACCTCCCACATGGCGTCCTTACTCCAGAACTGGAGATGGACCTTCAACGGTTCTTCCGCTCACTTAGACTTAAGGCCTATTTTTCTAAACCTCCAACTAACACAGGTACCCCTTCTCACTCCATAGAGGATGCAGACCGACTTTCTGCCTCCACCTTAGGCCTCAGATCTAAGAGCCACTTCAGACCACCACTGGGCTCAAATGGTTTAGAGACATTCATTGATTTATTTCAATCTTCATTTCTTAGTCTGAAAACAGACGTAGAAAAAGGTAAACTACATTATCCTGCCAATTTACCAGCGGTTGACCACCATGCCCTTAAATCTCTACAAGAAGACTCCAATATCATTATAAAACCTGCTAAAAGGGGGGAGCCATAGTTGTTATGGACCGGTCCTATTACATCACTGAGGCCCTTCGTCAACTTAGTGACAACACTGTATACCAGAAGCTACCCCATGATCCCACAAGCACTATCAGATCCCACATAGAGGGGATACTCCAACGATATAGTGATTTAGGAACTTTAGACAAAAAAAACTCAGGACTTTCTCATCTCCCAAAACCCAGTCATACCGGTATTTTACATATTACCGAAAATCCACAAAAACCTTCAACAACCTCCTGGCAGACCCATAGTTGCCGCCTCAGATTCCATACTTTCACCAATTGCAATTTACTTAGAAAAGATTCTTACTCCACTAACCAAACTCAGTCAATCTTTTCTTTTGGACACAGGCTCTTTTTTGGACATCATCCATTACATTGGTCAAGTCCCTAGAGACTCCCTACTAGTCACTTTTGACGTGAAGGATCTCTATACCTCCATACCTCACGCACGGGGCATTGATCGGTCCAACGCCTATTGGAAACATCTGACCTTAACACAACACAAATTAATCTGTGCATAGACCTCCTTTCCACAGTACTCAATAAAAACTATTTTCTCTTTCAGGATGACTTCTTTCTACAAATACGCGGGACCGCAATGGGCTCGAACGTAGCGCCCCCCTATGCTAACTTTTATATGGCTCATTTTGAGGAGACAACCATATACACCTGCTCTCTCTTCAAAGATAATGTCATAACGTGGAAACGCTACATAGACGATATCTTTTGCATATGGGGGGGCACGTTAGAGTCCCTATCAATTTTCCATGATTTCTTAAATAACTCATGGCCATGGCTGAGTTTCACAATTTCCCAGGACCCGTCCAAAATGAATTTCCTAGATACCTTAATCATGAAAGATACTGAGGGCTATGTAAGTTCAGACCTCTTTGTAAAACCCACCGACCGCAATAGCCTACTCCAATTCAACAGCTTCCATCCCACTGCCATGAAAAAATCCATTCCGAAGTCTCAGTTTCACCGTGTACGCAAGACTGTCTCTAACCAAGCCACTCAGGAGGTCCGCCTATCTGAGATGAATTCAAAGTTCAGAGATAGGGTTACCCACAAAAAGTTTTGGACTCATCCCTCACACCCCATACTCATGAGAAACAGGACACTAAGGGCAGAATAGGCTTTGTACACTCATACCATCCTTTTGCTTATATACTGCACAAATCTATTCGGAAACACTGGCCCCTCCTACATACGGCACATCCAGACATCTCTGAGTTCGCAAAACCATTTCTTCCTTGCTTTCGCCGTCCACCCAATCTCAAGGACACTTTAATTAGAGCGGATTTGGGCCCAACTAAACCTAAGGGAACACAGAGATTCCTCAAAAAACCCAAATTGGGCACTTTTCCTTGCTTAAACTGCACACAATGCACTAACGTACTAAAGGGTGAAATTACTCATCACCCCCACACAGGCAAAGCATACAAAGTTAGAAGTTTTTTCACATGCGACACTCCTTTTGTCATCTATGTCATTAAATGTCCCTGTGGATTATTGTATGTGGGGGAGACAACCCAACCCGTTAAGGACCGTATATCCAAACACAAGTCCACAATCAGGTGTAAGAATACACTTCTCCCTATACCACATCATTTCTTAACCCAGGGTCATACCATAGCTCAACTGAGGTTCCAGGTCCTGGAACAAGTACCACAACCAAGGAGAAGTGGTGACCGTATACGACAATTAAAACGCCGTGAGGCCTACTGGATACACACCCTGGATACCTTATCTCCTAAAGGACTAAATAGGGATTACGATCTATTATCCTTTACGTAACCTACTTGTCACATACAATATCTGTATTTCCTTCATACCAATTGTGGCTGTTTATCAACTTATACCTCTGCTGTGTGTATATAAGCTCTTATACATCTCAACTTTTTATTTAGAACCGCTGTCCATTGACTCCATATCTGTTTCTCACCCATAGGTTAAAAATGTGTGACATCATAATTAAGTAAATGTACTAAGTGTTCAAGTGGTTACTATATTTCTACTATCTATGCAATTTTTATGTCCCTGTTGAATGGTTTGGGATAAAAACCATCCTGACGATACCTACATACATAGAACATAGCTTATGTATGAATCTTTTTTCTGCTATGATATAATACCGCCTTAATAATATAAGGACTAACAAATATTTCCTTTCTGTTCTCCCTAGAGCCGCCTATACTAGCCTTTTGAACATGTTTCCTCACATGCCGGACACCTTACTTTGATATCCGCACTACCTGTTTCTACTTTACAAAATGCCTCCTCTCACAGCACCGCTCTTTAAGACCTAGGAGAATGCTGGATATCCACTGGAATAAATCACCTGACAGTGACACGCACGGCCATTCACTTCCTGCCACGTCACTTCCTGTTCTGAGCTGGAGCCGCCTGATAGGCACCATTGCTACATAGTGCCGCCTCTTCCCTTTATTTAGCCTGCACAATTGCATTCACTACATGCACGGACTAGCGGCGGATACCGCGTCCACCGCAGGCACATTTTTTGCTCCACCGGGACCCCCCAGGTTAGTTACTCGCTATCCAGTATATCCTTCATGGAATACCGCTCAGTACCGCACTCTGCTCATGTTCCACATGCTTTTCTCCAGGTAACCGCTGCCATATTTGATCACCTATATCGAACATAATTTAAACCTGGTACGTTTATCTCTCACTTATCACTGATCCTTTTACTTAGCCACATTGTCTCACTATGCCTATTATAATATTATACAGATATTCCGGGCACAGCCCCTCTTTTTGCTGGGTCCACCTACTCACAGTAGTCCATGGTATGTTTAACCCCTCTCTGACATTAGACGTACTATCCCGTCCATAAAACCCGTGCCATTCTGACCATGGACGGGATAGTACGTCACAGGCGATTAGCTGCGCTCCCGGAGGGAGCGCAGCTAATCGCCGCCGGGTGTCAGCTGATTATCACAGCTGACACCCGTGACTGTGTGTCAGGAGCGGTCACGGACCGCTCCTGGCACATTAACCCCTTGCACACCGCGATCAAACATGATCGCGGTGTACTGGGAGCACAGGGGAGGATCGCGCAGGGTGGGGGCTCCCTGCGCGCCCCCCTGAGACCCTCAGAGCAGCGCGATGTGATCGCGCTGCTCTGAGGGCTTCCTCCCTCCCAGGACCCGGATCCAAGATGGCGCTGGGGTCCTGGAGGGAGGCGGCTTCCTCAGTGCCTGCCGAGAGCAGGCATGAGGAAGCGTCCTGCACTGCCTGTCACATCGCTGGTGTGACAGAGTGCTGTGCACACTGTCACACCAGCGATCTGATGAAATACAGTGATGTCCCACCCTGGGACAAAGTAAAATAGTAAAAAAAAGTAAAAATAAACATGTGTAAAAAAAAATCCAAAAAAAAAAAAAAAAAAAAAAAATATTCCCCAATAAATTCATTACTTATTGTAAATAAAAAAAATAAAACAATAAAAGTACACATATATGGTATCGCCGCGTCCATAACGACCCCCCTATAAAACTGTCCCACTAGTTAACCCCTTTTGTGAACCCCTTAAAAAATAAAAAATAGAAACGAAGCAATAAATCAGTGCTTTATCATCATACCGCTGAACAAAAAGTGGAATAACACGCGATCAAAAAGACGGATATAAATAAACATGGTACCGCTGAAAACGTCATCTTGTCCCGCAAAAAACGAGCCGTCACACAGCATCATCAGCAAAAAAATAAAAAAGTTATAGCTCGCAGAATAAAGCGATGCAAAAATAATTATTTTTTATATAAAATTGTTTTTATTCTATAAAAGCGCCAAAACATAAAAAAATTATATAAATGAGGTATCGCCATAATCGTACTGACCCGAAGAATAAAACTGCTTTATCGATTTTACCACACGCGGAACAATAAAAACGCCTCACCCAAAAGAAATTCATGAATTGCTGATTTTTGTTCATTCTAACCTCCCAAAAATCGAAATAAAAAGCGATCAAAAAATGTCACGTGCTCAAAAATGGTACCAATAAAAGCGTCACCTCGTCCCGCAAAAATTAAGACCTCACATGAGATTGTGGGCCAAAATATGCAAAAATTATAGCTCTCAAAATGTGGCGATGCAAAAAACTACTTTTTGCAATAAAAAGCGTCTTTTAGCGTGACAGCTGCCAATCATAAAAACCGCTATAAATAGTAAATCAAACCCCCCTTTATCACCCCCTTAGTTAGGGAAAAATAATAAAATAAAAAAAATGTATTTATTTCCATTTTCCCATTAGGGTTAGGGTTAGGGTTTCGGCTAAAGTTAGGGTTAGGGTTGGCGCTAAAGTTAGGATTAGGGTTAGAGTTAGGATTAGGGTTAGGGTTGGGATTAGGGTTGGGACTAGGGTTAGGGGTGTGTTGGGGTTAGGGTTGGAGTTAGAATTGGGGGGTTTCCGCTGTTTAGGCACATCAGGGGCTCTCCAAATGTGACATGGCGTCTGATCTCCATTCCAGCCAATTCTGCGTTGAAAAAGTCAAACGGTGTTCCTTCACTTCTGAGCTCTGCCATGCGTCCAAACAGTAGTTTATCCCCACATATGGGGTATCAGCGTACTCTGGACCCAAGAGTTATTGTGAAATTTGTCCTATTTCTTCTGTTACCCTTGGGAAAATAAAAAACTGGGGGCGAAAATATTATTTTTGTAAAAAAAATAAGATTTTTTTGTTTTTACGGCTGTACATTATAAACTTCTGTGAAGCACTTGGGGCTTCATAGCGCTCACCACACATCTAAATAAGTTCCTTGTGGGGTCTATTTTCCAAAATGGGGTCACTTGTTGGGGATTTCCACTGTTTAGGCGCATCAGGGGCTCTCCAAATGCGACATGACGCCCCCAGACCATTCCATCAAAGTCTGCAATCCAAAACGTCACTACTTCCCTTTCCGAGCCCTGACATGCGCCCATACAGTAGTTTTCTCCCACATATTGGGTATCAGCGTACTCAGGACAAATTGGACAACAACTTTTGGGGTCCAATTTCTCCTGTTACCCTTGTGAAAATAAAATATTGGGGGCGAAAAAATCATTTTTGTAAAAAAAAAAAGGATTTTTTATTTTTACGGCTGTGCGTTATAAACTTCTGTGAAGCACTTCGGGGTTTCAAAGTGCTCACCACACATCTAGGTAAGTTCCTTGTGGGGTCTATTTTCCAAAATGGGGTCACTTGTGGGGGTTTCCACTGTTTAGGCGCATCAGGGGCTCTCCAAATGCGACATGACGCCCCCAGACCATTCCATCAAAGTCTGCAATCCAAAACGTCACTACTTCCCTTTCCGAGCCCTGACATGCGCCCATACAGTAGTTTTCTCCCACATATTGGGTATCAGCGTACTCAGGACAAATTGGACAACAACTTTTGGGGTCCAATTTCTCCTGTTACCCTTGTGAAAATAAAATATTGGGGGCGAAAAAATCATTTTTGTAAAAAAAAAAAAGGATTTTTTATTTTTACGGCTGTGCGTTATAAACTTCTGTGAAGCACTTCGGGGTTCAAAGTGCTCACCACACATCTAGATAAGTTCCTTGTGGGGTCTATTTTCCAAAATGGGGTCACTTGTGGGGGGTTTCCACTGTTTAGGCGTATCAGGGGCTCTCCAAATGCGACATGACGCCCCCAGACCATTCCATCAAAGTCTGCAATCCAAAACGTCACTACTTCCCTTCCGAGCCCTGACGTGCACCCATACAGTAGTTTTCTCCTACATATTGGGTATCAGCATACTCAGGACAAATTGGACAACAACTTTTGGGTTCCAATTTCTTCTGTTACCCTTGTGAAAATAAAATATTGGGGGCGAAAAAATTATTTTTGTAAAAAAAAAAAGGATTTTTTATTTTAAGGCTGTACGTTATAAACTTTAGTGAAACACCTGGGGGTTCAAAGTTCTCACCACACATCTAGATAAGTTCCTTGAGGGGTCTGTTTCCAAAATGGTGTCATTTGTGGGGGGTTTCCACTGTTTAGGCAGATCAGGAGCTCTCCAAACACGACATTGCGTCCAGCCAATTCTGCGTTGAAAAAGTGAGACGGCGCTCCTTCCCTTCCAAACTCTGCCATGCACCCAAACAGTGGTATACCCCCACATATGGGGTATCAGTGTACTCAGGACAAATTGCACAATAACTTTTGGAGTCTTGTTACCCTTGGAAAAATAAAAATTCGGGTGAAAAGATCATTTTTGTGGAAAAAATATGATTTTTAAATTTTACGGCTCTACGTTATAAACTTGTGTGAAGCACTTGAGGGTTCAAATTGCTCACCAAAGATCTAGATAAGTTCCTTAGGGGTCTAGTTTCCCAAATGGGGTCATTTGTGGGGGGTTTCCACTGTTTAGGCACATCAGGGGCTCTCCAAATGCAACATGGCATCCAATCTCGATTCCAGCCAATTTTGGTTGGAAAAAGTCAAATGGTGCTCTTTCCCTTCCGAGCTCTGCCGTGCGCCCAAACAGTGGTTCCCCCCCACATATGGGGCATCAGCGTACTCAGGACAAATTGGACAACAACTTATGTGGTCTAATTTCTCCTGATACCCTTGGGAAAATAAAAAATTAGTGACTAAAAGATAATTTTTGTGGAAAAAAATAGGATTTTTTATTTTCATGCCCGGGCATTATAAACTTGTGTGAAGCACTTGGGGGTTCAAAGTGCTCACCAAAGATCTAGATAAGTTCCTTAGGGGGTCTAGTTTCCAAAATGGGGTCACTTGTGGGGGATTTCCACTGTTTAGGCTCATCTGGGGCACTGCAAACGGAACATGACCCCCATCAACGTCTGCATTCCAAAACGTTACTACTTCCTTTCCAAGCCCTGCCGTGCGCCCAAACAGTTTTCCACCCCCACATATGGGGTATCAGCGTACTCAGGAAAAATTGGACAACAACTTTTGGGGTCCAATTTCCTTGGGAAAATTCAAAAATTTAGGACTAAAAAATCATTTTTGTGGATTTTTTTTTCTTTTCACACCCAGGCATTATAAACTTTTGTGAAACACTTGGGGGTTCAAAGTGCTCACAACAGATCTAGATAAGTACCTTAGGGGGTATAGTTTCCAAAATGGTGTCACTTGTGGGGGGTTTCCACTGTTTAGGCGCATCAGAGGTTCTCCAAGCGCGACATGGCGTCCAATCTCAACTCCAGCCAATTTTAGTTTGAAAAAGTCAAACGGCGCTCCTTCCCTTACGAGCTCTGCCGTGTGCCCAAACAGTGGTTTTCCCCCACATATGGGGTATTGGCGTACTCAGGAGAAATTGCATAACAACCTTATCTGTCCATTTTCTCCTTTTACACTTGTGAAAATAAAAAAAAAGTTTGTAAAAGATCATTTTTGTGGCTAAAAAGTTAAATATTCATTTTTTCCTTCCACGTTGCTTTAGTTCCTGTGAAGCACCTGAAGGGTTAATAAACTTCTTGAATGTGGTTTTGAGTACCTTGAGGGGTGCAGTTTTTAGAATGGTGTCACTTTTGGGTATTTTCTGTCATGTAGACCCCTCAAAGTGACTTCAAATGTGAGGTGGTCCCTAAACAAAATGGCTTTGTAAATTTTGTTGTAAAAATGAGAAATCGCTGGTCAACTTTTAACCCTTATAACTTCCTAACAAAAAAAAATTTTGATTCCAAAATTGTGCTGATGTAAAGTAGACATGTGGGAAATGTTATTTCTTAACTATTTTGTGTTACATATTTCTCTGTTTTAAGGGAATAAAAATTCAAAGTTTGAAAATTGCTAAATTTTCAAAATTTTCGCCATATTTGCGTTTTTTTCAAAAATAAACGCAAGTTATATGGAAGAAATTTTACCACTAACATGAAGTACAATATGTCACGAGAAAACAATCTCAGAATCGCGAAGATCCGTTGAAGCGTTCCGGAGTTATAACCTCATAAAGAGACAGTGGTCAGAATTGTAAAAATTGTCCCGGTCATTAACGTGCAAACCAACCTTGGGGGTGAAGGGGTTAATTACCTATTACTCTCGCATCACATCCGTCCTCATTTTTTGATCTAGTTATGCTCCTGAATTACAGCATACTCATGAACTGTTATTTTTGTTTGACCAAGATTTATTACTATGCACGGACTAGCGGCGGATACCGCGTCCACCGCAGGCACATTTTTGCTCCACCGGGACCCCCCAGGTAACCGCTGCCATATTTGATCACTTATATCGAACATAATTTAAACCTGATATTCCGGGCATAGCCCCTCTTTTTGCTGGGTCCACCTACTCACAGTAGTCCATGTGACTGATGAAGGTCCAAGTTCAGGACCGAAACGTTTCTGTTATTACTGTGGACACGATTAAAAATCATCACTCTACTGAAGTTGAGTTCTGAGTTTATTTACTATATTTATATGGTGTGGGAACCTACTCAGATACTCCTATACGGCTGTGCACATGATTATTCACTTTGCATCTCACAATTTTTGACTTTTCAGAGTCCGTCAAATCTCTCTTCTGACCCATTTTGCCAAAGGAAAGGAAGTTGCCTAATAAATAAGCACACCTTATATAGGGTGTTGATGTCATTAGACCTTACATCTCCTCATTACAGAGATGCAAATCACCTGATTTACATAATTGGCAGTTGGCTTTCAAGCCTATACAGACACGCCCCCGGAAGAAGCAGGAGGCGAAACGCGCGTCGGGGTGAGGGGACGCCGAGCCACATTGCTGTTATAGGTAAATATCACCATATTAGCCTTATGACCAGTTTTGCTTGCTCTTATTTTTATGTGTCTATTTAGACAGTCGATTGGGTAGTATTTACATGCCATTAGGCTGAGTGTACTGCGTGTATATATGGATACGTCATTTTGATTCCTGATAGGTGCATTTGTACTTATACCTGGTAATGCTACTCCATTAGGGGTTTATTAGCATACTTTTTGTAGCATAGGATCTGATGCATGTGTGCATATATAAATTATTATAGGGCTTTAGGATATTCCATATGTATGGATATTTACCGTTTAACCCTTAGTATGATTAATTAGTAACTACATGCCAGTATTTACATGCCACTAGGCTGAATGTATTATGTATATATACATGCTGTTTTGATATCTGAGAGGTGCATTTGTACTTATACTTGATAGTGCTACTCCATTGGGAGCTTACTAATATATTTCTGTAGCATAAGTTCTGACGTATGTTTGCATATATTAATAATTACACGGTCTTAGGGTATTTCTTATGCATGGATTTTACCGTTTAACCCTTAGTATGATTAATCAGTAACTTTGGTCATTTTGGTGGTATTAGGTGATTTGTTGTCTACACAATATTATCTAATTATTGGCACCAGCATTGTTTTGGGAGTCCAAATAAATTGTAAAATATATTACGGCTCGGTGTCCCTTTTACAGTTATTGCTGCTGTTTTATACTGTATATTTTATTAATTTTCTATCAATAAAAATTGTTTTTATTATCGTTGGGATCTTTTCTTTATTTTTCCCTATATTTATATTTCTGCATTAAGGGAATGGTGTTTTTTCATTGACATGAAGTGCCCCTTTTGAAGTTATTGGACAAGGTTTCTTTGTGGTTATTGTGAGACAGTGAAGGAATATGTGTTGAATGGGGTGTACATTTCACCTAGGTACTGTGCTGTATGGTATAAGGGAAATGTGTGGCTTTGTAAACCTAGTGGTAGAGAAAGGTTACTACACCTTACATTCAGCACACACTTGCAGCTCAGGCCTGAAACCATTCAGCTGTTAATTAGGAGACCAGAAGTAGGTGTCTGCGAACACAGTCAGAGAGCTAGCTTAGTCTGGACACAGGGGGTGTCCAGGCACAAGAAGCAGTCTCCAGGAGTGAGAGCTCGCTTAGTCTGGACGGGGAGTCCAGGCACAAGAAGGTGTCTCCAGGAGTATGAGCTGTCTCAGTCTGGGTGCTCGATGTACCCGGACACAGGAGTAGTCTCTGTGAAAATCCATGCTGGTAGCTGCTGAATAGGAGGGGATCTCTCTCAAGTCTGGACGTTGGATATGCCTTCAGACACAAAGAGGAGTATCTGTGAACCTCCATGCTGGTAAATGCTGGTAAATGCTGACAAATGCTGAACATATGTGTTGTTTTGGCCCTGGCTGTTAGAGCCGGGACCGGATAGATAGGGAAATCTATCTAAGTGTAATTAGTGGCTAGACAAGCCTAGGTCTTATGTTTATGATTTGTTTTTATCTGTTTGCTGTGGACTTTAATAAAGCTGGTTGCGGCCAGTTTTCACCAGAACTGCTGTCTGAATGAACTGTTTCCGTGCCACTCTGTCTACCCAGACGGCGATCCCAGAGCTATATCCCCTGAAAAGCTTACAATTGGCGGAGAATGCTGGGGCAGCACAGTGGCTGATACAATTGGTGCTGGAATGTGCGTGCAGCACAGTGGCTTAGAGACAGCAATAAAGGAGAGAAGTCTGTTGAAGCAGCAGCAGAGGAAAAAAAAAAAAAAGTGTGTCAGCAAAAACGTCTGATTGGAGCAGTCTTAAAGAGACAGTAGCCCTAATAGAGTTTGCAAAAGAAAAAAAAAAAAGTGTGTCTGCACAGCAAAGCTGAACTTGTTGTGGAAAAGACTGTGGAGTGTGCAGCAGCAAAAGAGAAACGTCTATTGGAGCAGTCTTAAAGAGACAGTGGCCCTAATAGAGTTTGCAGAAAAAAAAAAAAAAAGTGTCTGCACAGCAGAGCTGAAATTTTCTGTGGAAAAGACTGTGGAGTGTGTATGTCTTGAGTGAAGACTGCCGTTGTTGAGACAGAGAAGTCTGACAGCATGGATGACAGCATGGAGGCGCTGTTTGAACAAATGGCGCAAGTTAATGTGCAACATAAGACTGCCGTGGTTGAGACAGATAAGTCTGGCAGTATGGAGGAGCTCGTTGAGTACCTGGTCCAGGCCCAGCGAAGCATGGAGCAGCAGCGCCTGCAGCACCAGCAGCGCATGCAGCAGGCCCAGCAGCAATTCCTGCAGCAGCAGCAGGAGAATAACCGGTTATTTGTTGAGCGGATGGCAGCACAAAAAAAGGATTTCGGTGCCGCGTCCCGAAGTAATGTTGTGAAGGCACCTGCGTTGTCCGCTGTAAAGAAGGCGGTAAGACGGTCCTTGGAAAAAATGACACCTCGTGATGATGTGGAGGTATATCTCACTAGGTTTGAGAGACTGGCAGAGAAGGAGAATCTGCCCCTATCTGAATGGGCCATGATGGTCGCACCCTATCTGATTGGAGTGCCCTAGGTGGCCTATGCTGACCTGAGCGAGCAGGACAGCCAAGACTATGCTAAGCTGAAAGTGGAGATTCTTACCCGGCTGGGTGTTACGGTGACAGCCGTGCCAGAGGAGTTCATGACTGGAGATGCAGTTGGGAGTCTGCAGTCAGCAAACCTGATTATGGAGTTGAAAAGGTGATAGTGGACCGCTACACCCAAGCACGTCCTCCTGAGGTACAGCCGTCTGAGAGGTCGTCACTTCGGAGTTCCCGGACGCTGAACTCTCGCGGTAAGAGCGTTCCAGCTGTTGGGGACATGGGGTATGCTGATAAGCGGGTTCAGGCCCGAGGGGACATGTGGGTGGGAGAGTGTGATGGACAGTGTTGGAGCTGGCGTGAAATTGCAGCCAACTGTCCAATAGAGGGGGAGCCTATGTGTTATGATGTTGGCAGATCCCTCTCTCTCTGCGCAGAACCTGTGTGTGTGTCCACCTCAGCCGAAGAGACTGGACCACAGGTGTCCCGGTGGTTGTAAATGACTGCCCAGCACAGGCCCTCTTGGACTCAGAGAGTCCAGTGACTTCCGTATGTGACAGCCTGATTGATAGGGACTTCATCCCTGATAAACACCTGAGTATGGTGTGCATCCATGGAGACACCAAAGTCTACCCAGAGACTGCCGTGGACTTAGTCCCCAAACTTGGGGAGGTTTCATGTGAAGTGGGGGTGGTGAAGACCCCGGTGCACCCCATTATATTGGGTAATGACTTTCCCCGATCTAAGGGTCTCTGGGGAAAAAATGTTTCTGATGGACAGTGTGATGAAGCTCCTATTGAGGGTGCGCAGTCCCGAGGGGCGGAACACAATGCTAGTGGGCCGTTAAACTTATGTGATAATGATGATAATGATAATGATGATGATGACCATGATAATGATGCTGATGCTGATAATGATAATGATGATGATCATGATAGTGATGATGATACTGATCATAGTCATGATAATGATGTTGATAATAATGATGACTGTGATAGTGATGAAATTCCTTTGCAGGTGATGTTGGGAGACGAGGATGGTGGTTCTCGGGAACCGAGTGTCCCTGACTTGCCTGTGTCCTGTGACAATTTTGAGAGTGAGCAGTGGCGAGACCCCACTCTTAGGACGGCACAGGAAAATATGATTGTTCTAAATGAGGTTTCCCAGGAGCCTGGCTCTGAGGAGAGGTTTCCTCATGCTGCCATGGACAATAGCCTATTGTATAGGGACACTGAAGTCCAGGGAGAGGTCGTGAGCCAGCTCCTAGTACCTGAGCTATATAGAAGTATAGTGCTGGGGTTGTCACATAGTCACATACTTGAGGGACCAGATGGTGAAGTTAATGTTGTGGATGACATGTTAACTAAGGTTCCAGATCAGGATGTGAATGAAAATGAATTGTATAACCCTGACAGTGAGCAGGATGTGAATGAAAATGAATTGTATAACCCTGAC